>CAJNIZ010001102.1:82949-122302 GCA_905231905.1 Symbiodinium pilosum
CAGCGCCCAGAAACCGCTACGCCTCCCGGCGCCTGAACACCCCTAAAGACCCCTACGCATTTCGGCGCCTAAGATATTTCAGAGGATGTTCTTTGGGATGATTATAGAGAATTATAGAGATGATCGTTCCACCCCTACCATGTGGCGACTGTCATCCATTAGGCTGCCGGTGGCGAGCTTTACCCTAAGGGTCCAGCTTGAAGCTGCAAGGGCACACTCTTCTCTGGGTTGCAGTTAAGGACTTCACAGAAGTCACCAGAGCAAGGATACATCATAAGTAGTGTGCGCCCCTCATGGGACCCTAGCTGAATATCAGTTTGGTAACATTTTCTTATAGTTAGTCCGCGCAGACAGGATAGTAAATCTGTCGCACTGACCGTGCCAAAGATCTATCAGAGCAAAATGTCGGGAGTATAGGGGTGTACGATTACACGGATATTACATGGGGATATTACCCCCCCAAGTGGACCACATTTGTTGCAAATACTCCCGTGAAGTCATCAGGGCACGTGAGCAAGAAGCCAAAGAGATGCCAACAAGGACAATAAGGTGCCCTCAGTTTCCGATGATTTTCCCTACTGAGTCCTGAGACATTCCCCCGTGAGTGCTAATTAAGACCGCTGGGAGGCCCTGGGCCTTCGTGGCTCCCAGAACCGGCGAGCGCAAAGTCGGGATTTGGAGTGGCCCCCTGGCCTGGATTCTATACTCAGAGGATTTCATAGGATTTTACAAGGATTTCATAATGATTTTATACGGTAGACGCAACCCCTGCAATTTAGGACCCTGTATTGATAGGATAGTCATAGGCTCCTAGTTTGGAGGGGCTGGGGGCTAGGAAGTGCAAAGGCTTCAGGGTAGACTCAGATCTCCGAAATATCCATATCAATGGTAATAATGGTAATACTGGTACTAACATTAATCATGGTAATCATGCTAGTAATACTACTATAATGGTAATAATTTGATGATCATGCTCATCATGGCCCTCGAACCTAGTGTTTTGGAAACCCTGCCATTACAGGGCTGGAAACTTAGGGGCTCAGGACTTCGTACTGAATATCTCAACGCCAATCCAACCCAAGGATCCAAATAGCCCAATGCAGGTACTACTTACAGCCTGTAGGGCTCCATGTAGGTATTATTTGTATACATGGGTCCGTACCTAGCCCTCTTTCTAACCCAGCTTCCATTTCATTTTCCGTTTTCTTTTCCATTTGATTGTCGAGGTGTAGTTGGATGCCTTGGGCAAGGCAAAAGTGAGGGACCGCGATCCGGTTTAGGGTTTAGGGTTGACCGCCGCACCCTTTGAAAGACGATAGTCTCTGCCCCCAGTTTCGACTGACTTGAAGGTTGAGGTTGAAGAATTTGGGTTTAGGGATTTCGGGTGTAAGGTGGACCGCCGTACTCTTGGAAAGAAGATAGTCGCTGGCCCCATTTTCGACTGACCTCAGGGTAACTTGAGGCTGAAGCATTTTGGCTTGGGGGTTTAGGGGTTTAGGGGCTTTGACCTCAGAACTTAACGAGTCATAGGATGGGATGTCTGAAAGAGATGACCCGAACATTTGTCATCAGCATCCTGGTGCGCGGTTTGGGAGAACGCTCGAACAGCCCCGCTTCATTAAATGCGCCCGCCCAATCATAGCCCCAGCTCCAATGCAGGCGCTTGATTTTGGCCGGTTGGGTTAAATTTGGAGGTAGGCTTCGCTAGGAAAGCCTTTATAGGACTCCATACAGCAGGTGCTGAGCCAATGACCTAGCAATACCTAGGGACCCGCCCAAGAATGCTGACCTTTCTGTGTAATTTGTACATAATCTTCTGGGGACAGCCTTTGAATCTACGTAGGCAATATTTGACCTCTGCCCTCAGGCAAGGATCAGTGGTGAACGAGCTGAAGCACGCGGTTTAGAGATAATGCTTTCGCCCTAATCATAATCACCCACCGCTCTAAAAGTAACAAGTCTTGCCAACATCGTACTGCTTGACTAAAGAAATCAGGGTGAATCCTGAGGGGGGAATTAGAGGGAGCCGTGTCATGCCATGCCCTCAACTGAAAAGCTGCGTCCAAAGGTTTGCGAGCTGTCCTCCCTCAGATAACTCCTGCCGCCCTTCTGCAAGGTCTACGTATCCCTTGACCATGAAGAGGAGAGGATGGATTGAAGTTATGTGCTGCTATTTGAGCACCCAATCCCAGTGCTGTCACACATTCCTACTGTCTTTCTTTGAGCGCATCGCAAATGCTACCTGGATTCTGAGCTACCAGGAATATTCGCAAGTGGCCTTCCTGAACTTCTGTGTCTCCCAACTGGGAATTCAAATCCCAGATTATCAGGAATCGAGAGTTGTATGGGTGGTTGTCAAAATGATGGACCCTTTTTGGTTCCCTATTACAATACGGCACCTAATATTTAGGATACCCAAAAAGGGATCATAATTTTGACCACCACCCATACAGGGATAATGGAAAAGAAAACGGAAACGACCATTGAGGGTTTAGGGTTCAGAAGCCGCGGTTGGAAAATGTTTCTAACTGACATCTCGAATGCAGAGTCTGCTCCTGAAGCAGGAGTTTCTGAATATAATCCCACAGAGTGTAAGCAGGAATCCCATTATAATCCCAAGGGTCCGAAAGGCCCTCCACTCTCAAGAAACTCGCATATCAGCTGAGAAGCAACTGTGTAACCCTGTGCAGGCGACACCACCTGAGGCTGTATGGGTGGGTTCCATACACCACCGGTCCGTTTTGGGGGTTGTCATGGTAAGGGTTGTAGTGCATGGGGGGCGTATAAGAGGATCCCCAAGTCGTGTTTGAACTTGTGTCGTTTTACAGACGAAGTGCAAGCCTGGCACTTGGGCCCATGCCAGCTGTGGTTGGCAGTTGCATTGTTATGCTACGAAAACCCCTCCTGGAAATTTTGAGCTAGGTACTGCGGACACGAAACACGAGAGTAATCCGTGAACGTAACTAAGTACCGTACTGTACTATCGGGTCTCGTAACTTCACGCTGTCTAATTATGCCGGGACCCCTACGGCTAAAACGTGTCCCCATGACGCTTACATGTTCTCTGATACCAATACCCCGAACAACCCTTGTCAAGCCGGACTTGAACGACTGCCGGAAGCTGCCCACTCACCCCACCCCGAACAACCCTAAACCTGAAACGGGAAATCCTTAAACCACAAATCCGAAGCCTCGAGCCCGACAACACCGCCTTAAGGGGCACCTCAACTTGTCAGTATTGCCTCCTCATGATAAGGAACGAAGGAACGGATTCTTACATAGACTCTACTACTTCACTGAAGGTGTTGTACGGATCCAGCCTCTCATTCGCTACTACAAAGACGAATTCCAAATCTAAAGCGTCGAACCCTAAACCCTAAAGCTCACACCCGAATCCCAGGCCCAAAGGCCTTGAGTAAGTCCAAGACACCTGCTCTCTGCTTATGCGGACGGGCTCAAGCTTCTGCTCCACTGGACTGCCTTTAAGGGGCTCTGGAGTCTTCAGCGCTTCTTGCGTTAGGGAGCTGAGCAATCCCATGAGGAAGGTATATTTCCTGTAGCCTGTCATGATCTCAAACAGATCAAACAATCGCCGACAGGGAGGGAACGGCGGTGGGTCCAAGAGGGTCCAAGTCGTGAAGTACACAACAAAAGACTAGTCCTGATGGCTTTTAGCTCCCAAAGCTCCATAAGTTTTGTATTTTGGGTTCTTGATTGGGGCCTCCTATTCGTGAACCCCATTTTGGTACTTGGACCCTGAACGTTGGGTCTGAAAGAAGCCAATACATGCACCCTTCACCTGTGCTGTTCAGGCGCAGAGCACCAGGAATGAGCACAGCTTAGGTTGACAAAAGAACACAGGCAGCAGGATGCAATATGACTACCTCGCATATTGGGGATCCCTGCTTGTAGGTCCGTGATGCTGATGACGATCGTGCTTTTCAAAAAAAGAAGGAAGTCGGCCCAAACTCAGCAATGGCAAACGCAAGAGGCAAAGCTAATCAGTGCCTGAAAATCCCCTAAACCCTAAACTGTAAACCGTGTGTCTCTTTGAAGCCAGCCAACAGATGCCGGCCTCCAGTTCAGGGCAGCATAAACCTCTAAAGTGGGTTGCCGTCAAGGAACTTAAGCTAACTTACCATAATGGGTATAGATAAGAATTAATCTCCCCGATATAGCAACGTAAAATCGATATAGTAACTTAAAATTAAGTTCCTTAACAGCAATCCAGTAAATCCTCTAAACCCAGCCAAGCTTGTTTATGAAGCCTTGGCACCTTGGTCCCTACGTTCCCTGAAGTCAACCCCCCCCGCCCCCGGAACGGCACGAAAGATAACAGCTGAGCCACAAAGCTGCCAAAAAGAGGTTGGCAGTGGCAAGCAGGCGCCCTTCCTTCGGGTTGGAGATATACACGTCTAGAGCTTCATGGAAGGTTTGCAAAGGCAAAGGCTAAAGGATCTAGAATGAGCCCAGGGATCCAAGTATGCAATCAATGCCTACATCGGGCCCTAAAGTCTTAAAAAGTATTTCCTCTCTTGGGCAATTTGGATCCCTAAACCCTAATGCCTAAACCCTATTATATTACCTACATTGGGCTATTTGGATCCCTGGGTTGAGCGTTTTGAGTTCATAGGGTTTTATCGCGTTTAGCCCACCCAGGAATGGCACCTGAAGGCAGGGCCTTACTACCGTCCCAGGCCACATGAGTTTAGGGTCTAGGTTTAGCGTCGCATGTTTCAGGGCAGAGTAGCCAATGGTGCTCCCATTTGATGCAAAGACACCCTGCTCGGCTGCACCTCTTCTTGACATCATTCCTTGATCCAACTTCCTACAGGTCCTGAACCTAAACTGTCCTAAACCTTTAACCCCTTGTGCGCTTGTCGTCTGCAGAACAATTTCAAAATTCAGCCAGACTCAAGGAGACAGAGCGCTTGGGCCATCAGCTGTCTGTTACTGCAGGCCTACAGGCATCACAACTAGCAACCGTACTCAACTATCCCACAAGTCTGTCTGCTGTTGATGAAAGAAAGCAACACCCAAGCAACAAACACAAGTCTGGACAGTCTCAGCTTCCCGGGATTGCAAGAACGCATCACTTCTTGATAATAGCGATGCAAACAGCTAATACTGATCCATGTTTATAGTCTCCTTAATCAGGTAGAATATAGGGTATGTGGGGATCTTACTATAATATACCCAGCCATATTCTACCTATTTAAGGGGGACTATAATAGTCCAGGCCTGTACAGTATTCCACTATGCCAGGCGCAACGTCGGTTGAGAACAACTCCAAAAATCAGCATGGTGTGAAGTCCTTGCTAAGGCCGACCCACTCTTGCGAGAAGTATCAAATGTTCCTCTTGAAATGTATAATGTCAAGATGGGTCAAGATATGAGTCATAGTCCAAATTCCAAGTATCCCCCTTAATAACCCTGCAAGTCTCCCCTATATTATTCCCTATATAACCCCCTTCAGAGGTTTAGACTATAGCTCGTACTCAGGGTCCCCCAGGGAAGAACCCACCAAATATGATCCCCATTCTCAGGACCCTGAAAGAAAGACCCCCAGGTTGCGGAAACTGCCTGATCTCCTACCATACGGTAATTTCCCAAAATAGGGGGACCGCAATATAGACCCCAAAATACTATAATCCTTATTATTGGGACCCCCAAAATGGTACCCCTAATTTTGGGAAACCCCCATACTCCAAATCCCAGACTTGTATCGCATGGTCAAGTTTAACCTCTGAGCAGCCCTTGAGCCCTCAATCTGAAGCACAAGATGGAAAGCTTGACTCAATCCATTAGTAAGATTATATTCCTTATAAAAACATTATACCCCAAAAGGAGGATATGATGTTACTCTACATTGGGTACCACAGTATCCCCAAATAAGATACTACTCAGATGGAAAGCTTGACTCAATCCATTCTAGACACTGCATCTTCAAGCTGCCCAGTCTTGTGCCTCAAGTTTGAGGGGTTCTTGTGCAGTCTCTTTCCGCAGAATGTGAAGCCCGGAGCTGCTACAAGCAGGTGCTGGGGAAAAATGGGGTTATACTGGGCTATATAGGGATTGTATAGGGATGATGGAAATGGAAATGGAAACTACTATAGGGGATTAGGGCTTAGGGTATGCTAAGCCAGTGGCTCTGGAAAGACTTGTAACTATAAGAAGCACAAGAGCTTCGTGACTTCACCGTCACGGGAGGATGTAAGGCTTTCAGCCGCGCCGAGTGGATTTTCACAAGCAACGCTATTGGAACGAGAGCTCTAGGACATCGGGCACATTTGATTATTTGACATCATTTCCAAACTCCAGGATAAATTAACTTGAGCAAGTCTACCTGACCGCTGCATCCTAAGCAAACCAAATGCATATAGCAGGTCCTAGGCCGCGCTGGCTGAGATGGTGAAAACCCCACGAAGCTTGGCGGAACTAGGTCTAAACACTGTAGCTTCCGATCTTTCAAGGCCATGCGAGAGGTGCATGTTCAATGTAGTTGGTCAGACTATGTGACCCACAAGTTGATAAACGCCTGAGCAGAGAGTGCTGTTTCCAAGAACGGAAGGCACGAATCAGTTCCTAGAGTGATCCCTATAGACAAACTGCAAGACCAATCCCTGCAATCCATTCTGATAGCTTACGAAACGCCATGCGTCCGCTTCTTGAATCGCTCGGTAACAAGGACAAGCTGATTTTGGGCAGCTATTCAACACTTGCGTTTGAGAAACTCCTTTCAGACCCGAATTTTGACTCCCTTAACGATGTACCTCCCCTACGCTGTACGCGAAACCCTGACTCCCAAATCAGGTCTCAAGGAAAGCCCAGGTGCTGGTTTTCGTCCGGCTTCTTGTGAGCTGCTACGCCCCAAGAGCGGAGCCGGAAAAGCGGCGGATAAAACGCAGAGACTCTTCAGCAACACTAGATCGAGGTTCAGGGTCTGGATTCATGGGTTTAAAGTCTGCGGGTTGGTGGGCTGGCTGAAAAATTCACAGGGTTCAATTGCAATGGTGGCGTTGAAGAGGTGCTAGTTGGTAGAGTCCGAGCTACCTAGCGCAGGTTGTGCGAGGGGTGCGACCACCTGTTCCGGGAACCATTTGTCCTGTCCAGTCGTTTCTGACAAACATTGGGCCAACAACATCGCGAGAACATGGAAGCCCTCAAACGGGCCCGGAACGCCAGACCGTAAAATCCAATAGCAAAATCAATCCCTGAAAGATGGTCCCACAATCCGCATATGATCCATACATGTTCGTGGGGTCCCTACTGCTAGGCATGCCAGTCATTCAGCTGCCGAATGACTGGTTGCAACCGTTGCCCCCACATGACTCAAGAAATCATCTCATCTACTTGCACCGCTGTGGGCGAAATATTGCGCATGGTCAAAGTGTATGCGTGTGTGCATGCGTATGTTCGGCTCGTCTACGTAAAATTACGTGAACGTGGTGCATGCTTCCTGCTACAATGCGCTAAAGTTTGAGACTCCCCCTCTGCATGCGAAACTGAATTCGAAGTAAACCTTACTGCTTTCGATTCCAGCCCCGCATGCCACTCACAAGGCTCAAATTTACATTTCGGCAACCACGAACCCTGAGAAAGAAAGCAGCATGTGTGCGAAAGCTTTAAGGTCGATGCCTTGGGGCCCAAGAGAAGCGCGAACCTCCAGAGAATGAGTGAACCCCAAGAAGGAGCTCAAGGTTTTCTCTGAAGGGCTGCCCTGTTTGGGGGTCCATGGGGACCTAAAATCTATACTCCTTAAAGGAGGGGCATATAGAGAAATATATAGGGGAGAATTACAGGGGTTATTAAATGGGATGATAGGAGTTCAGGCTGTAGCTCACATGTTCCATGACGCTGGCTCGCAAAGAAAATGAAGCTGCTGATTTTGCACACGCATCGCGGCTGTGCCGGAATCAGAGGTGGTGTGGGAAACTGGGAAACAGTGAGCCGAAAGGCAACCGCGTTACACATACTTCTTCTCAGGGCTCAGATAACATAGCTGAGCAACTTCTCCAATCGAAGCTGGGCGGGATCCTGGTCAGTATATATGAGTCCTATACTTGCCGACTCAGTGGTAGGTATTGGCAATGTTGTAAGTAGCCTAACTCAGGACGCAAAATGCCGCAGGGCGCTGTTCCTGCTTATGCAACCCCCCCAACAACCAGCAATGAACCTTCAACATCATTGAGCTTCAGTTACAGGTTTACCCACATCCAGCGTTGGCGACTTTCTCTCAGCGGCAGCTTCCGGCATAGATCCGAGAGTCCAGGAGTAGCAAACATTGGCTCCGTAGTCCTCAGGGGACGTATCGGGATAGCGTAGGGAACCTGGGGACATATATGCATGGCAAAGGATACTGGGGGCGTGTGGTGGGGGCCATGTTTAAAAACTCCTGTATACTCGTACGGGCAAAAACTGCCAAACGGTGGATGAAGGAAATCTTGTACCACCCTACATACATTATACCCCTCATTGAACCCTAGGAATTCCAGCACAATAGGGATGATCCTAAGCGGTGCCAGATTTCCTCCGTCAACTTATGTAATGGTACCTTTTTTGGGGCCTCTCCATGTCCAGGTATCCCGAGCCAAAAAAAAACCGTAGCCCCAACAGGTCTTCATGCGCTGCTTCCCCTGTCAGCCCTGTGACGGGTGTCCAGCTGAGGTGATTTTTGTTTAAAGGTGCCATGGTTACCTACTTCTCTAAGTAGCACTGTAGCACTCACAAACAGCTCGAACGAAGGAACTGTAGAAGCAACAGCTGTGCTTTGACAGGGATGCTGGAAAGATTGTTGAAAAGATGGTACGGATGGTGAGGTCTTCTTCGGGTGCCTGAGAGTTTGGGCTCCGCTCCTTTCTCAGGACATTTGGAGTTGATGAAAAATAATGAGTTTGGACCAAAGGAACTGAGTACATACGAGGAAGTTCGACTTGGGAGGCATCGACATCTGAGACCCCAAAACGGACTTTATATGAAAAACCAGAAACATGGGTCTGCCTAGACATACCCCAAGAGACGGTACATGATCGGAACAGCTAATTCTGGGAAACCATCGTGCAGGGACTGGGAAAATCCTAATGTACTACCCACTTCAGAAGGACAAGAAGCCCTGGCAGTCACTAGCAAGCGTACGGTAGAAGCATGCATCATTGGCAACACTACCCCATTATAAACCTCACTTAAAATCAAAACAGGATGTCCCGCGAAAATCTTATTCTCATGATTCGGGCTCAAAACCATGCCTTCACGAGGACGTCGCTCTTCTGCAGCTGCTTTTCACGCTTATCCCTGAACTGGAGCTGGTCCAATCCCCGGTCCATTACCTGAGCCAAAAACCCCTCTCCGCGAAACATTCCCCTACTTTGGACTAGATTCCTAGCCCTAGCACAAGCGAAGAAGGACTCCATCAAAGCAAGTAAACTAAGGAACCCAGGGATCTACAAGGAGATGAAAACTGCAAATTAAGTTAAACTGGGAACATGTATCATTAAGGGGGGGTGGCGTACACTATTGGGGGAGAGAATCTGCTGGTATAGTACTACTAGAAATTACTTGAAGTGTAAACTTGGCGAACATTTAGGTGTTTTTTTCCCTGGCGCTCGTTTCCAACCGGCGCTTTAACATGTCACGGAACGCCAGGCATACAATCGAGGGCACCAAGGCTATGGGTTTCGGGCTGAGGGTCGCGGCAAAGACTGGCAGAAACTTGCAGCCCGGAGAGGTCATAATTTGCATCCCAGACTGCTGTGAGAGAATGCGTGATCGGTTGATTACAATGGCTGAAGCTCCACTTTTCTTGCTGCGGGTTTAGGACTTACCGCTCAGGATTTGGGGTTTGGAGTTTGGGGCTTTGGGCCGCCACGCTGGCGGCTCATACTGGCTTCTGGGGTTGCCAAGTGAGTTTACGGCTCAGGCGTTGTTCTGGGTGCAAAGAACTGACACATTTGGCCGAAGCAAACATACTTTGCATAGAAAAGGCTTGTGGGTACTGCCGCCATGAGGGGATTCATGTTCAGAGAAGTTACACTGCAGAAGCTGAACCCTAATTAAACCCTGAAAATTCGAGAATATATGGTTTCTTGGGAAGCCTGGAGACGTTGACCTCTCAACGTTTAGGGTGTG
The DNA here is from genome assembly GCA_905231905.1 of Symbiodinium pilosum. Taxonomy (NCBI): domain Eukaryota; class Dinophyceae; order Suessiales; family Symbiodiniaceae; genus Symbiodinium; species Symbiodinium pilosum. The sequence goes on from CAJNIZ010001102.1 coordinate 93,075, forward strand.
GGGTTTAGAAACAAGCCCAGTCACGATCACTAGCGCAAGAGGGTTGCAGCCAGGCAAGTACGTCCCACGCTGCCCAAAGGCAACGCCCAACCGTTCCCAAAAACTTTTGCCTGAGCGCTTGAGGGTTCGGGGTTCTTGCTTTAGGAATCTGAGACTCGGGGTGTCTATGGGTTTAACACTCTTGGATTCAGCTTCCAGGATTTGAGGCACTCGGTGTTCAGGCTTCAGCTGCACATTCTGATGTGCGTGTTTGCAGGCATCCGTAAAGGTCCTCGCAGAGGCTTTGCATTGTTTGTCTTAGTTCTGGATGAATGCCTCTGGCTCTCACGTTCTGAAAGCGGGGATCTAGAAAAATAAATTTCAGTCCACTCCAGTACCCTGAATTGGGGCTATGGCGTTATTAATATTCATTCATGAGGTACCTTGCAAGGCCTGGAGAGAGGGCAGTTGGAAGGTCTAGGGCATTGGGGGAGTAGTGTGTCTGGGGACGAAGGTTAGGTGAGCGGGGTAAAGGAGGTGCGCGAGCATTCAACAGGGCGTGGGTTGAGATTGCGGTTTCTGGATGCATCGCAAAAGAACAGGTCGGTTTTCCATGGGCCGCATTACACGGCACCCACCGCTTTCACGTGCAAGAAAAATACATTTTCGTCTGCAGGTTTCCTTGTATTATATTGTTCAGGAGTGAGGATACACACCTTAACTTTGCAGAGTTTGTAAGTGACAGCTTCTGCCTCTGTTGATAAGGACTCTGCTGTCAAAGGCATGGCCATCTGAAGCATATGAGGTCAAAGGGCTTCTTTGGCTCCAAAAGAAGAACTTCCAGAATGCTAAGCCCTGGGCCGAACATGAATCAAAATGCAGGTGTCAACCTAGTCGTGGGCTCCTCGCACTTTGGGGGCCCGAGCTAGGGTTACATGGAAACGGAAGGGATCCTGGATAAATTGTTATTATGCTTTGATACGATCGGACGCTAAGAAAAGTATGGGACTCTGTAGGCCCATGAACAGAACGTGTTTGTAGAGCCTCTTTTTGGAGCTCCATGTTTGTTTCTGGTGGCGCCATAGTACACTCTCTTTCTGAAACATGCCTAAATTTGGCGTTGTCCTCTACTGCTGCGGCGTCCTAGAGACCCCCCACAGCAGCCCATGACCTTGACCCCGAATTGAAGGACGGGTCAATCTCAACAAGTGATCGCCTGGATCCCTCTGGAAGCATTGACTCACAACACTGGCCATGATTGAGAACTATCCCGCCCAAGAAAGTGTGATCGTGTTTGCTCTGGTAGGGAGGGGGCACAAACTTTTAACCTGTCCATATCTCTAGCCTCTATTAGCACATACGGTGCGAAATGCGAAGCCCAAACGCGCAAAATTTAGACGCGAAACGCTGCACCCCTGAAGGCACACCATACAACCCCTGCAGACCTTTAAACCAAGACCACAAGCCAGACTCACAGCACACTGCCCCAGAAACCAGATTATTACCCCCAATAGTGCAGAGTTAAATCGAAAATGAAATGGACACTGACTGATAGGGAGAATCACATGGGACTTGGCCTAAATTACGGTTGCCCAAATTGGGAAAGTCGTATAGGGACCCGCATTATAATAGGGACCCCACTACACGGTAGTATGCATCCCCCTTAGTAACCCCTACAATACTCCCTAGATAATCCCCTATATAACCACCTTTAAGGAGTTTAGGCCCTAAACCCCAAGCCCTATATAAGGGCTCACATGTCCTATAACATATATTATGGGAGCCTTGCGCGTGAACAGGGTGGATTGTAACCCAATCTATAGCCCAAACCCTAAGCCCCAAACCGTTATAGCCTTGCACCCGACCTGCCAGCCATCAACCTAAACCCCGAACCATGCCTTAAGGCTTGGGGTTCAGGGTTTGCCAGCATTCTCCCTGTTTATTGCGAAAGTGTGTTACTACAATCTCAACATAAAAGCATAGCCTTCGCGCGACAGTAGGATCGGCCGTTAACCCTGCCCCTACCTCAGTTTATATAGACCATCTACTCTAAGCCCTGCTCTTTTACCCCCAAAATTCCGAACCCTAGACCTTGCACCCCAAACCCGCAACCTTAGACCTTACACCGTAGCCCTGGAGCGTAGCAACCTTGAACCTCAGACTCTGACTCTAACCTAAAGGTTTAGGGTTCAGGGTTTACTACACTCCAAGACACCAAACACTTCGTTCCACGAGACGACAAGCGGCATGCAAAGTTCATCCCCCAGCCCAGGAGAACCACATCTGCAGTGAAGGTGCAGTCCTGCAGAAGTCCCCCAAAATACACAAGGTCATATAAAAACGTAGGAGTCACTTTCCAAGATGTTATCGAAAGCTTATGACTTGCAACACGTAAAGCCACCTCCGGACAATTTCCTGTCTACAGGACCTTAGGTGGCGCGTTCGGGCCGTGGAGAAAGGGAGTATGCGCATGGGCCATGTGGGGTTGGGCCCGGATTCTATATGAATATATGTGTATATTGTATGGGAGGTATGGGGGACTCTTGCCGTTCTCCAGACTAAAATGGGACCCCCAGATAGACCATCAGGCCTGCGCAGGCACTCTTGGACGCTGTAAGATGTAAGCTCACAAGGCTTGAAGTGCAGAGCTTAACAGATTCAAGAAATGCTGTGGAACTCCAAGAGTTGTCCCCTCTGGCGAGAGCTCAGCCACAACCCGAAACCTCAAAACTCAAACTCTCCTAGCTGCGGCTTATGAACAACATCCTGCGTGACCGTGAGTGTACTGTACTGTCTGCATTGCTGGGGTTGAGGCGTATGGGGATGTATGGGGTCATGTCATGCAGAGTTTGCTTTTAGGAACAATGTAGCTTTTGCACCCCTGCATACGGGCGGTGCTGTCAAAACTCTCGCTTCTGTTTGTATATGCTCTGACATCACCGGCTGCTTTTCGCAGGGAAGGCCCTGGGACAACGCCTTACGCATGATCCCCATCAAATCTCAAGGTACGGCCTCCAGAAGCATGTCCGTCAAGGTGGCAGAAGACCTGAAACGCAGGCCCAACATCTCGCTGCACCAAGACCACTCCTCAGGCCAACGGGTAAGGGTTGAGGGTCTAGGTTTATTTTGCCTTCAGGGTTTCATGCTAGCAGTGGTCAGCCGTTGGGGCACAGAGCTTACAGCAGGCACATCACACTGCCGGCTTGGCAGAGTTCCAGGGTACCAGTTGGATGTCTCCCATGTGGGGTGTGGGATCAATGGTTTGACGCTATGTTTTTTAGAATTAAGGCTTGAAGTTTGACGTATCCTCCGTTTGGCAGGAGACAATGAAAATGACGATTGCTGTAGCGCCTCAGCGTCTTCCACGGGGTCCAGGACCGTTGCCTCAACCCCACAAGATCCAAAGCCGTCCGTGTCCCGGAAAAATTGCCAGGCTCCGGCCGCGCAGTTTCCTGGCCCGCCCGCCAAATCCACAATCTTCACCTGAAGGGGATATATTAGGGTTATACTGGGGTAATATTGGGGTTATATTAGGGTTGTATCAGGGTTATGTTGGGGTAAAATTGGGGTTATATTAGGCTTATATTGGGGTTATATTGGGGTTATATTAGGGTTATACTCGGGTATTATGTTCAGGGCAGGGTCATGGGTCATAGATGGCTTGAAAAGTTAGAGGGCGACTTAGGCTTCTGGGTTTGGGATCTTCGGTCATGCATGTACGAAAGCTTCAATCAGGTCAGTGGGATGTCCGGGGTGTGTTAATGCTGCTTGTGAGTGTAGCTTCTCCCGTGATGACCTGTGCAAATACAGCATTGACTGTCGAGTTGCTTCTGGATGCTAGGTCGGGAATATGAAAAAAACACTACAAGCAAGCAGGCACGCAAGGAACAACCAGGAATCTTCAGAGTTCAGCGAGTGCGTCGCAATCTTTGCTGCGCAAAGCACCCAAAACACCAGACCCTTGGAGCCTCCTAAGTAAAAAGCTCCTTATTGGCACTTCCTGGGCGGAAGATGATCTCCAGGATCTCTCTTCGCGCTAAATAGACACCAAATCCACAGGAAGAAAGAAAGCCTGCTTTCGCTGGAGGATGTGATCGAAAAACTGTCGCAGCCGGTCAGAAACTTTTGCGGGAGCATCCTCCACACCTTCAAGGACTTAGGGCTCATGGGTTTTAAGCTATACTCAAGGCATTCCAGGATGCTAGAGTTTAGCCTCGTTATTCGGGTTTGGGTGGAAGCCCTAGAGCATTCCTGATTCGATGGCTTCCTAGTCCAGGCAAGCAGAAAGCTCACGGGTTGCCGCGTGTGGGATGTGCATCATGTACCCTAACCCTAAACCCTAAACCCTAAATCCTAAACCCTATCCTCTGGACCTGTAGCCTCAAGCTCTTCTTCACAGAGCCTCCCCCCCAAAAAATTGGCTTGGTCCAAGGGTTGCTTCCAAAGAAGGCTAGCGTCTGCTTAGTTTCTATAAACAGGGGTACGGGAACCTCGTAGTGGCTCAAGAATCCTTTTTATGGGGTTCCGCAGGGAATGGCCCCTAACTCTGGGAAAGCCCCAGTTTCTAGGTGCAAGCCCGGCCAGTGGTTTTCTGTCAAGGCACAGACCCCGCGTGATCCTATATGCAGAGTAGTAAAGGGATACGTTTTCGGGGTACTAAGCTGCTTGTCCGCCATGGGCAAGACCCTAAATAATCTTGCGACTTGAGCTGGCATAACCAGACCCGAACAGATTGTGCAACTGAGGCCCTGAACTTCACTTCTATCCATCCAGATCATGTCTTGGACACGTACCCGGCTCGACAAACTCCATCAAGGCGTGTATCCATGTGTATTCATGGCCCTTGAACCCTAAACCCTAAGCCCTAAAAGCCTACACCTCAAGCTCGGAACCCTCACGGATTCAGCGCTCGCCCTCTTGAACCTCAGGGCCTAAACCCCTCACTCTCACCAGCCTAAATGCCAACCCTGCGCGCGCCGCCCCCCTTGAAGTCATCTAGAACGACATGGGTTCCTTGCTTGCTGCATTCAAACCAACATTGCACATATTTTCCACAGGAGAACTTGCGTGGCTTAGAGTGTTGGGGCGTGGTAAAGTGTATGCACACAGGCGGAATCGAAAGAACCCACGCACATGATTGAAACTCATATTGCCCAATGCTCCCCCGAAGCCCTCGGCTCCATAAACCGGAAAATGCGGAGGGAGGAATGCTGCTCAAGCCCGGACCTTAGAAAAGCCTCAAAATTAAACATGACACGAATGCCTAGGCCGGGAGGATGTGAGGATGAACCTTGAAACAATGCAACCTAAACCCTGATCCCGAAACCCTCGATGCTGCTCCCTGAACTTTCCGCTGGTTCGCAAGGAATGAAGGAGTTGATCCCTGTAGGTACAAGTAGTCCATTTTCTTGCCCATTCCTCCATTCGATACTGGTAAAACCTCAAGCCTTGTGCTCGTGACATCTTCCAGAGGCGGTCAAGCTCAGCTTCGATGACATCGGCGCGAACTTTGAAGTACTCCTGGCTTAGGGTTTAAACTTTTGGGATTAGCGTTTAAGGTGTAGGGTTTTGGGATTAGGGTGTAGGGTCCAAGCCATGTGGCATGGTCTCTCTAAGGAGTTCTAGCCGTTCGTAGGGGTTCCTCCCATCTCCAACGTTTAGGAGTATGAGTTCTGGAGATTTCTTCTGTATAGGGGTTTGAGGCGCTGAGGACATACTGTGATGTTTTAAGCTTCTCAGAGTTGAGTGGTTTGTGCGCGTTGAATGGGCAGTCCAGTGTTTCATTTGGGGCTTCTGGGGTTTGGAGATTGATTTTTCTGTGGGTTCAAGCAAGGATTGCCCCCTAAACCCGTAAACCTTAACCCACACCCCAGACCCTAATCCTTACCCCTGAACCACATGGATTTAGGGAGCTTCGATGATTATGGATTTAGGCCCCAGGTGGGGCTGATTGGCAACGCAACACTTGCCAGAAACGCGAGCACATGTGAGGAAATCACTCTAGGAGGCCTGGCCACTGTAGGCCAATACTGTGGTTACTCTGAAAGCTGTAGGACTAGGCTGGAAATCGACATATCGAGATACACACATTAGAAACACAAAGCATTCCAAACTACCGCAAGTCCATGGTTTGAAGTCGGCGGTGTAAGTGGCAGCAGCAGTGCCGTGGGGTAGATTTTAACATGACGGACCAGCTACTGCTCCAGAAAAGTCGCGGCAGACTGTCGAGAACAACCCACACACAAATTAAAGTCGCTTCTGTGGACACTCAAGTTGAGTGCTTTATTTTAGCGGTTGACAACCCTCAAACCCTAAAACAACTCACCCCTAAAACCTAAGCCCTCAATCCCCCGAAGCCCGCGCCTGAATGTAAGCAATCTGGAGCTTCAGCTGCCGGTAGATGGGAGCTGGCCATGGCTTTCCCACCTTATAGGGTTTAGGGTTTGGGGTTTGGGGCTTAGGGATTAGGGGGTTTAGTCAGGGGGGACTTATAGAAAGTAGAGTAATCCAGTGGATAATCAGGGATACTTCTATTTGTTTCTCGATGTCTTGAGGTTCTGAGTTCTTTCCGATAGGAAACTTATCAGCACCTGCGCGTTAACATGGCCAATGGCAGCTGCCGAGGTAATCCCCTCTTCCTTGCGGTAAAGAGACAATATCTCTTATCCTCCATTGGGGGATGTGGGCCTTCACGCTTGGTCGGGAGGCGATCATGTAAGCTTCTTCAACTTCGTTGAGCAGCCATGCATGGTGCGTGTAAGTCCTGGGAAACCGCAAGCACACCCTTAAAATCGACACGCTACATGCAAAACTCAAAGCCAAACCCTAAGCCTGTACATGACGAGCTTAGGGCTCAGGAAGGAAGGTTCGGGATTAATTAAGCATTTCAGGGTTTTTGGGTTTAGGGTCTAAGGTTTTAGTAGTTCTTGGCCTAAATATCATAACTAGCGACCCCGCAGCCTCTAGATTATTTCGAGTTTCTCAAGGTCCAGAACTTAATGTAGTTCTGACTACCTACCACGCAACGCACGGCTCGAAACAAATAAGCAGTCGGTACAAAATGGATGGATGCAAAGGTAAAGCCTCAACTTTGATTCCCTTTCGGCTTCCTGTCTTGACTCTTCAACATTAGAAGCCCTGAGCCCTCAATCCTTAAATCCTTCAACTTTCCCACCCTCAACACCGATACACCCAGCTGCTTCCAACATCTAAGCCTCAAGCCACCACATCCTATAGTCCGACTGAAGTAGATAGAATATGGGGTATATGGGGACCTTATGATACTATACCCAAAGCCATATTCTATCTACTTAAGGGGGACTATAAATTCCAAACCCTAAACCCTAAATGGTAGTTTCCATTCTCTTTTCCATTATCCCTATATAACCCCTATATACCCCCTATATTCTATCTACTTAAGGGGGGGGCTATAATTTCCTAGATGGCTTGACCTTCTGCCGCCCAGTAGCCATGCGCAAGGCAAATGCCCGGCCCCAACTTTGGAGGCGATCCATAAACTCCTAAGTACAGTCCCCCTTAAAGGGATATATAGGGTTATATAGGGGACTATAGTAGGGTTATATAGGGACATGGAAAAGACAACGGAAACTACTATAATGAGTTCTATGAGGATTATAGGGTTTAGGGCCCCTTAAATAGATAGCATAAATGGGGTATATAGGGATCTTATTATCATATACCCAAAGCTGTTTTCTATCTACCTAAGGGGGACTATAGGCATTCGGAGTGCAGGGGTGGTTGTTTTGGGGATTGGGGATCAGAGCTCATGGTCGGATTAGGTCAGGGATTAGGGCTGCGGGTTCCTAGGGGTCTTAAACAAGTGGTACTTTTTGTTCGTTGCAATGATGGAGGCGGGACATCTGCAAACCCAGTTTAACGAGTGTCAAGGATTCATGATGTCCCTCATGAGCCCGAAACCCTGAACCCTACACTCTCAACCCTGAATCAGAAGCCCTAAACAAACCTCTAAGAGCTTGGGAAGTTCTTCCAGCCTTGCTGTTGGGTAGCCTCTCCTGCACGATCACGATGTTCAATCGAAGCACAACAAGCGCACGGGCTAGAAGCTCCAACCGAAAAATCTTCTGGGTTGCTGTTAAGGAAACCGACTGATCAAAAACGGGCATATAGCAAGGATTTCCTGATAACTGTAACTTACTTTAAATTCCCTAACCGCAACCCATTCTTCTTCCAACGTTCCGATGCCCAAGTTCCTTGAGGTTCCCTAGCAATGAGCCTCTGCATGGTCCTTTTAAGGCCTGAGAGGCCTGAAGCCCAAGAAAGCTCGCTCAAACACCTGCCTTGAGCTGCCATTTGGAGCATGAACCCCTAGAGAACATTTGCAGTTTAAGTACTTAAAAGTTCGAAAGGCCAGTTCCAACTTCGCGTGGAGTCATGATGCGCTAGGAACATATGCTTTCTTACAGCTGCTGGTGCCATTGAAGCTGAAGCGGTCTGCCTTAGCAAGCCCTAGACCCTATCCAAGCCATGAGCTGACAGCCCGGCTCCAACAGCCACACGTTATTTGGAATAATGGAAAAGAAAATGGAAACTACTATAGTATGTCGGGGTTGTATTAGGATGATGGAAAAGTGAAACTACTATATGAGTTCTTACGGTATTCTGAGGAGTGTGCAGGAAACTGGTATTGAATGAACATTGTAAAGCTACACTGGGTTCAGGCATCACAGAGTGTACAATGCTCTTCAACCACACAATACGTTTCAGGGGGGTTATTTTGGGGAGGGGTAGCAGGCAGGGTTTAGTAAGCAAAGGACCCCATAAAATCATGTTGACGCTTTTCCTGGGAATGGGGTGCTATGAAAATCAGGAAGTAGACATATTGCCTGCTTGCAAAATACGTAGACCCACGTGTCCTATACCCCAAAAAAGCATCAAAAAGCGAAGTGCACAATGTGATTCTAACTGGCAGCTGCAAAGCCCTGAGCCCTACACCGCGAAACCTTAAGATCTCGAAATCCTTATCTACAACCAATGAAACAAAAGGACCAACACACAGACACACAAACTTTCCTTGCACCAACTCTAAAGCGCCAACCCCGTAGATATTGAGCCCTTCAATCCCCAAAGCAACCCTAAACCCGTGTCCGTCATGTGGAGACTAGGAGGGGCTCATTGGCGTCCGAGGGTTCTATGAGCATAATTTTGTGAAACGCGTGTGTAAACACACCAATTTCTACCGTAACAAAAAAGTACACCTATTTTAGAACTGGCTAGCGTAGAATAAGAACGAATCCTGAACTGAGGCCGCTTGGCAACCATTGCTTTACAAAACCTCCATTCATCCGTTGCGACTGCTATGATTCGCCCAGTTGTCAAAGCGCTAAGGCCTTAGCCCTAACCCCGACGCCTGAACCTTAAGGCCTAAAATCCTAAATCATATGTGTTGCTATGAACCTCCAGCAGTAGTTTCCATAAACAAGGACCCAAGAAACAGTCTCAACACACTGCACTGTATGATTCTCATTATTGGGACTCCGGAAAAAGGGCCCCTAATTTCCGGCAACCTCCATTTCAAGCAAGGCCTAACCCCATCACCTTAAATCACCTTGACATTGACAGTGATTACATACCCCGTATGCAACCAGATAATCCCACATATTATATCTAAACCCCAAGCCCTAAACTCTACTCCCTAAACTTCAAACCCTAAACCCCCTAAAGCCCGAAACCTTTGAAGCAAGGCACGGAACCTGAGCAGTGAAACATATCTGGCTGCCAGAAGCCCTTGCCATGCCGAGCCTTTTGGGGTTTATAGTTTTTCCTGAAGTAGATAGAATATAGGGCATATTATTGGGGTTATATAGGGATAATGGAAAAGAAAATGGAAACTACTATTTAGAGTTTAGGGTGTAGGGTTTAGAGTTGATAGTCTCCCTGAAGCAGATAGAATATGGGCTATATGGGGTCCTATTATAATGTGCCCAAAGCTATATTCTATCTACTTTTACAGCGTCTATGGTGATTTGTGGGTTTCGGAGCTTTGGGATGGCGTCCTGATTCTCATAGGATTGAGACTCTGGGCTTCTTACGCGGCGTCTGCCATATGCTGTGTTTCGATTCTCTTGGCTACGACCCCACCGGGGGGGGTCGCTAGCTCAGTAATACTGAGCACTCCCCATCCGATAGTAACCCTGCAGCTCTTGATCTGCTTATACACTCCTCACGTCAAAGCCCCACTACTTGGTAATTAGTTCGAGGGAATTTGAATTCAATGATAACTACTACTTCCAACGCATTTACAAGCATATCAGGGGATAAAGGGGTTTATATTCGGTTACAAGTACAATTATAGTAGGGATATACTTGCCCTGAACCAAGTACTTCGGAACGGCTACATGCTGGTCCCGATCAGCTAGTAAGTCACAGTAAATCTGCCCTGACAAAGGTAACTTGGGCACTTACCCTGTTTAACTTGTCAAGCTAGACTAGGGGCACCCCTAGCAAACCTTCATGCCACGTAAGCCCTGCGCAACAGAAGTCTGGCAAGTCGGTCATAGACCTAATCCGAATAGATTACGGACAGTGGGAATACCTGGAACTTTCAGGAGTGTATCGCAGTCTTCAGGAGTGTATCGCAGTCCCCCTTGCGGATCCATGCATAGTTTTGAGAAAAATCTACCAGAATCAATGCGTACAACGTAAGCCTCCAAATCTTGGACAGCGGATTTTGCAGCATCATCTTCAGGCCCCGCGCCTCAGACTCACAGCTTTGGCCTCGTTAAGGAGGTTATGGTGGATATGTAGGGTTGGGGGTTTAGGAATATTGCGTTACCCCAAATAACGGACAATAACATGAGCGATGAAATGGAAGTGAGTTTGGGATTTCAGGATTCAGCGCTCAGGATTTGAGGGAACAGGGTGAAGTTGATGATTTCAGATATAATATTTGGAGGCGTTGGAGTTTGGGGGTTTTAGGGCTTAAGGGTTTAGGGTTCAGGGGTGGGGATTGGGAGCCTGAGGATTTGGAGTGTTGGGGGTTCAGAATTCAAGGCAAGGCTTAGGTCGCAGGATTGGATGTACAAAAATTAAAGAGGCCTACATGTTCGGAAGCATGGCCTTGGGAACCAAGCGCAGTGTCAAAAACACAAATATGTTCAAGGAGATCAGATGCACACTAGGTTTTCCGGCTTCCGTATCTCAGGGACCCAACAGCATCCTGCAGGGTTTCTCTAAGGGACCTTTTCAATGAACTTTCCGGCTGCAACGCTTGATTCTGGTTGTTCTTGTTCATCATCCACCACCACCACCACCACCACCACCACCACCACCACCACCACCACCACCACCACCACCACCACCACCACCAGCAGATCCCGACGACGACAACGAGAACGATAACAACCCCTACAACCCCAACGACAACAACCACAACCACCACGACACGGACAACGACACCCACAACCTTAACCTCGGGAGGTCATGCACGGGCAGGGTTAGCATAGAGCTTTGAGGGATGTACGGTAGAGGTCTAGCTGTCATCACTACTAACGTTCTCTGAAACGTTGAGTCAACCACACTTTGTCACTTGGCGTCTCGTGGCTGGTCTCTTCAGCCTTTATCTAGAAGGGATCTCTATGTTTGAGCTGGGAAGAAGGGGACCGATTTGCATTTCCCCAAACGAACAAATTCCGCCCTAAGCGGACACATGGGGACTACCCAAAATAACATGATCATTATGTGGGGCCCCTACTGTGCCAGGCAAAAGTTTGATTTGAGAACCCCCCCCAAAAAATTCTCAATGCCATGGCACACTCTTTGAGCGCTCCCAGGGCCTCGGCATCCTCTGTTGATGCATTGTGCGACGTTGTTTCATAGTTCAAGCTCTGTACTCTCCTCCCTTCATTTGGCGGCGCAGCCGTTCGCAGCTTGGGGTACCTTTGGGTGTGGCCTGTTCTGCTAAGGACGAACATGCTCGAACTCATGCAACATATACAGGTGCCTGCTAGTCCTGCAGACAGCTGTGACACAGTGCACCCATGCTGGCTGCAAAAAGGAAGGTTGAAGCGCGTGTGCAGATCACCATGTTCCAGCCCTCGTGGACTCACTCTTTGACTAGCCACAGCAGACTATGATGTAGCTTCAGCCGCAGCTTGGATTTGGATGGCCGGGCAAACCTAATTCGTGACTCTACTTGGCAGGTGGTACGACCCTAATGTTTGCGGTGCTCCAAACTGGATCACAATTTTGACAACGCTCCACGCACAGCTGCACTGATCAACCTGGCAAAATATGTCCAATCAGGTCCTGCAGTCTGAAATAAACTTGTGTAATGCTGTCATGGTAGTGGTTGAGCCAAGAGAGAGTCTATTCTTCTCATGAAATCTGTATGCAAAAGGAGGCCTCTACATAGAGCACAGGGTCACCAACTATCAAGCTGCTTGCTTGGGTTTTTGTCGAAGCTAGAAACTTGTTTGCCGGTTCTGCGCGGATGACATAACAGTTCAGGTGAAGGAACAGCTTTGAGAAAGGAACCCTAAACCCTCAACCCCTCAACCTAGGTGTGAATCCTGCCTGGTTGCCGCGGCTATGGGCAGTCCCCATGATGAGGACGAAATACCCCAAAATCCTTGGCCATCCTGAGCCCTAAGCTCAGAGTTCCTGTAACCCCTTATCCCACATCTGAGCTATACTCTAAACTCCTACAGTAGTATCCCCCTCAAAAACCCCTATAATATATAACCCTCTTCAAGCAGTTTAGATTATGGCTTATCTGACTGTAGCCTTAAAAGAAGTTCCTAAACCCTAACCCCTAAACCCCTCAACCCCTAAACCCCTCAACCCTAAACCCTAAGTCCTCTGGAGGCACGCGCCGCAGAAGAGCAGCAACAACTTGATCGCAGCCAAGCCCAGCTGCCCTGAGGATTGGTCTATGGTTTAGCGTTCATGGTCTATGGGTTATTAGTTTGGGGTTTAAGGTTCAGGGTTTGGGGCCTAGGCTTATTTGGGGGGTTTGGGTACAGGGTTTTGAGGTTTGTGGTTGTGGGAGTTTAGGGTTTGGGGTTCAGGGTTTTGGAGTTCAGGGTTTTGGAGTTTAGGGTTTTGGGGTTTAGGGTTTTGGGGTTTAGGGTTTGAGGTTCAGGGTTTTGGGGTTCAGGGTTTTGGGGTCGAGGGTGCCGCGTGAAAGGTTTGGGGTTTAGGATTTAGGGTGCTTAGGTGGACCCCCCGCCCAGTCAGAGTGCCTATGAGGGATACGGATGATTCTCGTAGGGTCACTGTACATTCCATTACATTCCTATTATACCACTAGTTCTGGCAGAGTGGTTGGGCCCAACTACTAATCTAAAATCTATACCAATCTGCTGGGATTTGCAGTTTAAGGTTTAAGGTTTAGGGTTTTATCTGACAACACAGTGTACTTGAGGGGTGTACAGGGGTATATACGGAAAAGCAGAAGAAAACACATGCTACTGTAGGGGTTAGGGATATTACCCCAATAGAGAAGAGAGAACGGACAAGCAAATATGAGAATGTTGCTGCAATAAAGGAACATCAAAGGGAAAAGACGGGGAAGGACATGAAAACTAGTATGATAACAGGGAAGGTTCAAGGTCTCGAGACACTAGTTACTTGTTGTGTCCACAATGATTCCTTTAGCAGGCTGCAGGATTTCATTTGGTTATGACTTGGTCTCTATCCAACGCAGGAATTCCTTTCCTAGCAAAAAACCTCTGCACCGTCACAAACCACTCAAATAAAGCCGAAGGGAAGTATTCATGGACAAGAGGTTGAGAAGCTTTGTCTGTGTCAGCACTGAGCGTGCAAAACTCAAGGCTTAGTTGCACAGCTCAGGGAAGTTAGGTTTCGGGCCAGGGGTCAGCGTTCGAGGGTATGGCTAAGGGCTCAGGGTGTAGGACTGTGGGCTGTGGGTGCTGGATTCTAAGTGCAAGGTCAGGATTGGGGGCATCGGCATTCAGTTTGTTGAGGCTGTTGATTCTGGAACTTGAGGTCTGAAATTGTACTTGCGGGTTTGGAAAAGGGGTCTGCAAGGCGCGTGTGCTTGGGCTTCGGTGGTGTACCCGTGTGGAATTAAAGTAACATAGTCCGAACTCCTACAGTCCAAAATGTGCAACGCAACTGCGCGCAGAAAACATCATATCCTGGGACATGCAGGCCTCAGTCCCTGAAGATCAGCCACCCGAGGCACCCCGCGGAACCGCAGATAAACAAGCGTTGCTTCCTGACCACTTCTGCGCCCGGAGGCGTGCATCGAGATGCTAACAACTTGGTCTCTCTAACTATACCTAACAACATGATAGCGGACAGTATGATGTCCCCGTATCCCAGTCTGCACCTGAACAAGCCAGCTTTCTCTGTATCTGGGAAGTCGCCACCCGCACCCGAAACCCTCAACAACATATCGACAACCCGCGAGCCGGAGTCCCAACACTGAATCCCAACATAGTAGAAATGATCTTACGAATAAAAAACAGTGAAAATACCAGCCATTCAAGCGCTGAGAGACAGCAGGTCAACACGACGACGACGCTTGGCATGGCCACCTTCCTGCAGCGATAGGGACTTTGCACCCTGCTACGTGCCTAAAAGAGTGTAAAGTGTCTTTTTGCTTTGGACATGAAAAACTAGGCTGGACATGTTTGGCTCAGCAACAAACATAAGCATGTGAAGTCAATGATCCTGCTCTTGTGAGCTTCCAAGCATTCGCAAAAGGGTTAACACTGAGATGTTCACACTTTGGACGCGTGCTTGAATTCCAAACTTACGACACTCTCAGAGTAGGAACAGCATCAGCATGCAGATCCACGTGCGCACACACGCACACCCTCCAATGGAACGCAATTATAAGGAGGACCCCAATGTTGAGCAACAACAGGGTAACCCAAACACGCACCCGCCACACGCAAACTGCAATCCTCAGCGCCATTCATGCCCTCTTCCTTCATGTATCTAATATTGAGGATTCTCACAACCCATATTTATTGGGTATGACCTCAGTAAGCTGGAAGATGACAAAAGTGGGCGCGTGAGCAGAATGAGTGAAATATGGGAGCTTCCAGAAAATAGGGGCCCTCGTAAGGTGCAAACAATAGCGATTGTCGTATTTTGAGGTTTACCAAGGGAATCCCCATATTTATGGAAAAATGCCATAAGGGTTATTCTCGAAATTGTGGTCCCCTTTTGGTTATAGATTAGATTCCGGCACCTATCAGGGGTACTCAGATGGGACCCTAACTTTGGGAATTGCCCTTATATCGCATACCATATTTAAAGGAAGTAACACTTCCAAACGTGGGGAAGAGGCTGCCAGCCTGCTTGTTGTCAGTCGAGGTTTAGGGTTCAGTGTTGTGGGACAATAAATTTCTTGACGTCGAGCATGACTGAAATTGGGCTTTCTCGTAATAACTCCTGCCTAACCCACAGAAATAGCCTTATTAGCTTCCTACATCCCCGGCATGTCTCCCACCATGATCCATGCCCACTTCCTTCGGCGGCTCTGTCTGAACGTCGATAACGCTGGACTCTCCCATTGCTTTGTCAGGGCTTCCGGTAAAAAGCTTAAGTTAGGGCTTTGTAATTATTCACGCTGGGGGTTAATATCTTCGGCTTCTAATTTAAGGCTTTGTGATTATTCAGGCTGAAGGTTGTATCTTAGGCTTCCATCCTTATGTACCCCTGTATATCCCCTATATACTCTCTACAGGTAGGTGGACGTATTTCATGCAAAAGGGCATTCCTGAGGAACTCGATGTGTCATGGAATGCGTGGCCCCAGGTTCTGCTTAATAACTTAGGGTTTAAGATTTAGATTTAGGGTTTAGGGTTTAGGGTCCTAAACTCCTGGTAGATTTTCCCCACCCCGTGATGTCAAAAAAGTCTATGAATAGGGTTTCAGGAGGTGACCAGTTCTGTTAATTAATTCCCTCGTGGGAATATACAAGCAATTGCTAGGAAACTCTCACCCCACACACACAAACACACATGCTCAGCCTACAAGTGCTGCTGCTTCGTAGCTAGTGGTCCAAGAACTTGCCAAGAACCCTTTGTCGGGTACGTCATCGCGACAAGGCGCGAAAAGTGACGTCACTGACACAGACGCAAAAGGTCGACCCCTGGGCTTTGTGGGCCAAACTATTGTATCCCACCAGTTTAGGTGTCACACTTTCAGTACGCCAAGAGGCCTAAACGGGACCATAATCGCGCGCATTGCCCATGTTCAGAAACACGCCCACCACCAATACTGAAACTTCAAACATAGATCCTTTCTATAACAAGAGTCTATATACACGGGTAGGTAAACATGCGAGCTCTAGTCTAAACTCTTACTATCCCCGTTAATTAGCTAGTAACTCCCATAGTAGTCCCGTATCTAATCCCTTATATAACTCCCCTTTAAGGAGTTAACCCTGGACCCTAACTTCAAACTATAGCTCACATAATGGTTCATATATTTCATAGGATACCACCAACGCATTTTATCTCCGTCTGCCGAGTTCTTTGATGAAGGTCTTCGGCCGCCTAAGCTCTGCATAAGGTTCAGGGTCTAGGGAGGTTCCTTCGGACCCTGGTAGAATTGCAATTCAAGCTGGCTCTGGGGATAAACACACTCTGCAAAAGAAAGTGGAGAATGATTTCATGGAACTAACTTACAGTGACTACCTCGAGACGCTCCGCAAGACGTACCATGTAAATGTCTGTGCAATTGGAGGAAGGGCTGACTTGAATGCGGATTGAGCACTCTGCCAACGCCTCCGAGGCTAGCTGTGGAGATTCATGAGGGCGATTGTTAAAAACTGTGGTCCTCTTGCGGGGTACCCTAGATATTAGAGGCCCGGTTCTAATGGAAACGTGGACCATGTTGACAACCTACCATGAAGGTTTCGGGGTTTAGGCATAGGGGGTTGAAATCCTTCTTGTCATTCACTACAACTGGCGCAACCCATACACAACTAGTGACCGCAGAGGATACTGGTAATTGTGTAGCTTCTTCTCTTGGTTGAACCGAGTAAGATCCTGGTCTTGTTATGAAAAACGATACCCAGGCAGGGGAATTGAGTTTACCTTTGCTGGGGACTATAGGATACCCAACCGAAATACTACTTCTTGTTCAAGCTAGAGACTTGTCTCAGAGTTCTGCGCGGATGGCATAGCATTCCGGGCAGGGGGAATTAGAAAGAAAATTTAGGGTTTAGGGACTAGGGTCTAGGGTTTAGGGTTTAAGGGTTTAGGGTTCAGGGTTTAGGGTTTCTGAAAGGGTTCGTCCTATCTCCTGAAGGCCTGAAAGGTGTCTGCGGCGAGCCATCCATCCCAAGGAGGACGGCAAAACAAATTAACAGCGACAAAGACTAGCCAAACACGTAAAACCTAAACCCTACATCGCCCATTATAGTAGTTTCCATTTTTCCATTATCCCAATATATTCCCCGAATCCCTACCCTTCCTCAAGTTCCAAGTTACTTTAAGGGGAGTACCCGTTCGAAATGACTGTTTTTTTTTCTTTTTCTGTAATTCATGCTCAGGACGGGTGAGGCTTAGATCTGGTCTGACGAGCCCCACAATTCCTACCCAAGTTCCTCTTTGGGTTTGTTATGGTTTTTGGGTAAGGGATTATAATAATGTACCCAAACAGGAACTACATAGGAGGGTCTGGGTAAACCCTAAACCCTAAACGCCTTACATTCCTATAGCTCCCATTTACCACTTACTTGATGAAAAGGCTCGATATATCCTACGGTACAACCTCAAAGCCCACCAACAACATGTGATGGAAAGTTTGGGTAGGACCAGGAGGCAAGTACAAAGTCTACGCCATAAAAAACACAATAAAGTGTAATCAACTTCCGACTTTCCCGGGGATGCTTGCAGCTTTCACTCAAGTGCATATGCAATCTCATAACCTGATTAAGACAGGCATTGAGGCATGTAACATGAAAATTGTGACCAGGTCTGCTTAAAGATAGCCGTTGACGAGCTCATGGCCACTTCTGCTGTGAAAAGGAACTGGCGTTAATCTGTTTCACGATACAACGAAAAGTTCCTCAAAGTAAATGTCCGGGCGTGGAGGGTAATAATGAAACGGATGGAGTATCGTGACTTCGCGGCGGGCTTGGCCTGGTTCACCACATAGAACTATAACTAGTGGCTCAAAATCGCGCTCTCGCAGATTCCGATGCCAGACAATATGTACGCAAAAACCTGCCATGTAGTTCCTGCTGGGGTGATACATCATAGAAATCATTGCTACATATCCCGGTGCCAAAACCATAGCTAACCCAAGAGGGAACGACATCGAAGCCCTACCTCCAAGAGTACAGGACCAAAACCCCAGATTTTGCCAAGCGGCACCAGGTAGCGTGAAGTGACCCTTGGCTGTGTAATTTCAAGATGGCTCAAGCTCATGAAGCTGTTTTTCAGGGCGCCCTCAGTGGAGGAGTTTCTTGTTTCAAATGGGGGAATGTCGGGGGGGACCCTGCTTTCGAGAAACGCCGATGGGTATGCTAGGTGTACCCACACCTTCCGTCTGCAAGGACTGCACTGTTATAAGATGTCGACAACAAGTACTAAACAAAAACGACCTATAAGTATGCTCGCCGGCCAGTCTCTAGCCCAACCTCTAAACTGAAACCCCTAAACTCTAAACCTAGATCCTGAACCGTTACAAGCACCCCCTCCCTGTTGACACGGGGGTCTAGCTACACCTACCAAGTATCCGCAGTGATGGCCTTGCGAGCTCCCTAAATGGATATATAGGCTCTTATTATAAGTAGTTGTGGGGGGGGGGGGGGGNNATCATCATCATCCCCATCATCATCATCATCATCATCATCATTTACGTGCAATGGCAACCACCATGTGCAACAAGCTGCACCTCTTGTGACCCCAGTTTCTAACCTCCCTGGCCCAAACACGTGAACCACTCAATCATGGCGGAGTTGTACATATACATGTTGTCCATGACAGGGCTGTAGCACAGCTGCGCAGCTGCTAAGCAACTGACGTCATCCCTAGACTCCGCAACCATGCCAGGTTTGCATTTGCACCCAGCTCGTACACATGAGAAGCTAAGTGGCAACGAGTAGTAGGCGAAGCGCTTGACCGGCACCTTGCCACGAAAAAGAATGCTGGGCATTGGAATATGCGGTCATCCTGCACAAAACAAAACTCACGCGCACCAGGGCGAACAGTACGAAGTCACACTGGCAGCGACGTGTGGTGCAGTATGTGCAGGAGATTGCAAGGGAGGCTTTCAGCTGTCTCCCACAGAAAAGGTTCCCCTAGTTAATAGTGGGGTTGCGAGGTTATCACCAAAGCTGTATCTATGTGATTTGTGACGCAGCCCCTCAACAGGGGATCTCTGATGAGTATAGATCCTTACGCTGGAGCTCCTTCTGCTCCGAAGCGATCAAAGGGCCTCTCTCTTTGAGTCAACACCAGAAGCCGATATTCTCATGCCTGGTGCTTTTCCAGCTGCAACTTCAGCCGGTGGCAGCCTCATCCAGAGCTGGCCATCAACAATGCGTGCACTTGAGTGTTTCTGCTAGCACCACTGAGATTCTCGCCACTAACAACCCTAAAAGGGAACCCCTGATCTTGAGAAAGTCTTCCGTGAACACCTAAACTACAGTACGACCGTACAGTCCACAATTCGAGAATAGCAGGCTTGAGGAAAACTAGCAAGCAAGCAAGCTAGATGCAGATCCTAAACGCTACTCTCTAATCCTTGTGTGAGACCTGAAACGAATGATAAGCCAGGTTATGTGCTGCAGTAATAATACCGCCAATGCGTAGAATTCATATGCAAAAGCATATTTGCTCTCTTGTTGGGGGGCCGCCATCCAAACCCTAAACCCTAAACCGCTGCCTCGAGGGTCATGGGTCTATGGTTGACGGTGAAGGTAACACGATTAACAAGGGTCCTATCAATTCGGTTTAGCGTTCAAGGTTACCCCTAAATCCAAAATAGAATAGAACCCTTTCCGAAGAATAATTGCAGGCCTACTACTGGGACTCCTATAAAGAGTCCACCAATTTGTTCAAACTCCTATACCTGGACCCCTAAACCCTACCCCTTCTTTAGGGTACCTAACTTTGCATACAGAAGATGATTGCTAGACGTAAAGTTGGTTACCCAAAACAAACAGGCTAGGGTATAGGAATGGCTCCTAGGCACTAAAGCCAAAAACTTATTAATTCCTAAACCCTAAACCTTAAACCCTAAACTCTGAACCCTTTAAACCCTAAACTCTACGCCCGATACCCTAAACCCCCGTAGAGCAGCTATGGGGCCCCGGCTCGGAGCAATGGCCACATTGCAGTTGCAACTCATCAGTATAGGGGCTATATGTTAGGTCCTGCCCCCACCCATGAACAGTCTATAATTGGTGTACTATTAAGGGCTGTACATATTCATATTATGAATATTACCCAGCTGTTAATGAGTGTGGGGCCGTACCCAAGCCATATGAGTTCTAGTCCAAACTCCTAGTATCCCCCTTAATAACCCCTATAATATAGGATTTAGGGTTTAGGGTCTAAACTCCTAGTATCCCCCTTGATGGCCTCTATAATAATCCCTATACAACCTCCTAAATAATCCCCTTGTAAGGAGTTGAGACTATAGCTGATACAGGGTTGTACGGGCTTGGTTCTGTATTTTGAGCCCTTTCATTGTCTTTAGGCTCAAAAATCAGCGATCCCATTTTCGAAATCCCCTTAATCAGAATTCTTGGAGTGCCTTGCCGGTCTAAAGCTTGGGCCACGATCTGGGTTTAAGGTTTGCCGCAACACCTGAAGATGATGAACCTCATGTAAGCATGAGGCCTACATGAATTATCTTGCATAAAGGGGCCGTTCTCCAAGAATAGGGAGCCCTAACATAAATTTGCCATAATCCTTTGTTTTCGGCAATCCTAAACCCTACATACCCCTTCATAACCGCTTACAGGGAGCCGCTACCTTTTGGAAACTACCAACCCCTACAGAACCCTTCTAAGCGACCGCTTACTTCCGAATTAACCCTAAACCCTAAGCCGGGATTTCTGATCTGGCTATGCCGGGGTCGGCTGATAAGTTCCTTAAAGTCCCAGGTGAAGTATCTTTAAAAAGGTGGGCCCGCTCCACAGGAGCTCGGGGATCTCTTGGAGGGTTGAAAACACAGATTGTGTGGGGTTAGTGATTAATGATATACGTACACAATATTGGGAAGTGCCCTGATCTGTCGTGCGCATGCTCCAAAAAAGAGGGCCGCAAGTTCCTCTCAACTTCCGTGAGGTTTCGAATTAGGCCTGGGAAAGGTGGAAGCCCGCCCAATCACAGCATTCCATGTGAAACCCGGTCACCCGAAATGAGACATGATCGGAAACCGCTAGACAATGTACACCAAAACCCATAAGGAGGCAATCTGAGCATCTACCCTAAAGCGGAAACCGGAAACACTGAAGCCTGTAGATTCACTTTTTGCCAAGCAGCAATCATCAGACCTGAAATTCTGCAACACTTGCCAGTTGGAAGCTAGCAAAGTGAGCAAGGAGGCAATGCAAGTCTTAGCCAACTTAGCCATGGATGACATGGCGATATCCAACTATCTGGGGCCCCAAGCCGCATGCAAATTGCAAAGCCCGCGCAAGGACCCTTCCATGGAATCAAATTCCTTTTGCGCATGCAATTTAGTAGTTGAGTTGTATGAGGCATAACCTATACAAGGCATGTGATGCAAAGTTCCCACCTTGTGCCTATAACTCAGATAAGACGCTGCCATTAAGTGCAGGACATGCGGCTTGCATGCTGTCGGAACCCGACATGACTGCCGAAAGGTCATGTTCTGTTTGGTGGTCATTTACCCTTTTGCAGCCTGGGGCCCCATGAAGAAGTCAACAAAACACCCAACTCAGCAAGACTTGAGAAGATATGGTCGAAGAGCTGGAAAGTTAAGCACGCAGGCCTTCACCTAGTAGCGGGGACAGTGCATGACCTGGGGAACACAAACTCGGACATCGGGTGTGGGAGATATGTATTTTGCATATAAACAAACACACACACATATATATATATGTATATAAACGCGTGTACATACCAACAATCCGACTCATGTCTTTATGAAAACATGGAATGCACATACCTAAAGATTCCCCCGCTAATCCCTTAACAGTGTTGAAACCCCCTGCGCCTGACTTCAGGCGGCGAGACCCAGCAGTACTCTGTACCGCCATACTGCCGCCTCGGTATAGGGTTTAGGGTTTAGGGGCCGATCCAGGGTTTGTGGGAAAGGCATGGACATTTGTGTGGTTTGTTACTGTACTTGCCCGTCTGCGAACATCATCCATACTAATTGCCCATAAATGCATATGGCTCCTGCCAAAGGCAAACAGACTCTTGGAAGCCTCAGTTCTCGGAAGCACATGTTTTCCCACTAGTGCACTAGGAAGGTCGGTTTCCAAAGCAGGAAGCGTCTTGGCATAATCTGCGTCGGCATCCCCGCAAGAAGGATGCAACAGTAGGCTTTTTGGGGGTGACAATTGCGAACCCTGAAAGCTTTTAGGAGATGTGTCCATGGAACTCCCCAAGTCCAGAAGACCCCAACCATCATTTCCTATGCAAGCCACCATTTAGAGGTGAGATCGGGTGAGTCCGTTATTGTTTGCCCAGAACCGCCTGGACTTTCAGAGACCCTTGGAGTTCGGCTATTTGGAGCCCAGTCTAGCCCCATAGTAGCCCTCTCAATCCCTTTTATGTATATGTTTTCTATCCCAACCCTCCCATTCTCCTGAAGTAAATGGCAGTTTCCGGAAATCAGGGGTCCTTCTTGGGTGTGACGAATAAGGCTAAGGATTACGTACAATGTGTTGCGTTTTTTGAGGGGTGACCTACGTATGGAACCCCCTAAATCAAGTATACTTAACAAAACGAATTACGGGCCTCCGAGATTCATAATGGAGGATTGACCTGCAAGGGCCTGTATAATGAGAATGAAACCAATCTTGAGGTTTCTCCGTGCACACGGTACAGTGCCATCGTCTTCCCACTTGTTCAGGTTCAGGTACAAATCTACCCGCCAGCTTATCAACAAACATCTGTATGCTATCCCGAAGAAACCCCATATAGCCTTGGGATCCCCTGACATCCCTACTTGGAGAGACGTAGCAGCGCTTAGCACGTAGATTAAACACCAAGGGCAACGAGGGGGTTTATCTTTATGTGGCTTCTTGGAAATACAAATATACATACTTAGACTGAACGAAGTTCCTCCAAACCTGCAATTGCAGTACTTTTTTTTGTTTTGGGAAACTCCCATGTTATCCAAGTCGACGAGGAAGAATCTACAGGAGAGTCTCTGGGCGCCCGTAGCACAGAACACAGTTTGGGCATACCGTCTATTATCCCGTGATTGTTCCCTCCTCCACTGGTAGATTTTTTTTGGACCCCTGTCTTAACCAACCCCATATCATCCGTATAACACCTGGCATCGGCTCTGGGAGGCCCAGCGTGCTGAAGTAGATGGGCGCAAAACGCCGGGGTAGCATCGCGAATGTATCCTTTTGGAAGGATCAGAGTTTGGGTGCATAAGATCCTTTAAAAAAGGGAAAATAATCTTTATCCCGATACAACGCCCATATAATCCATTTAAAACGGGTTGAAGGGTTGCAGCTTTAGGGGCTTTATCGGGAAGACTGTCCAATGACTTAGCGAAGACGGGGATCTTAGCTC
Organism: Symbiodinium pilosum; assembly: GCA_905231905.1. NCBI lineage: Eukaryota > Dinophyceae > Suessiales > Symbiodiniaceae > Symbiodinium > Symbiodinium pilosum. The sequence continues at coordinate 116,753 of CAJNIZ010001102.1, forward strand.
GGTTGGCCTAGACTTTCTGCTCGGTGCATTTGATTCATATGAGCCACAATCAAATCTCCCAATATCCCTCTCAAAAGCCCCTGTATGGGATCCACTATAATCACCATATAAAACCCCCCTTTAAGGAATGTAGATTATGGCTAATTAAGCACCGGAGTAGCTGAACTGGAATAACGACGGGGCAAAAGACCTGGTACTGACCATCAATCCGCACTCCAAGCCGCAAGACCTGAGGAATTCATATCCCCAGACTCCAAGTGGGCGCACCTGTTTGCAAACTCTAACCCTAAACCCTAAACCCTAAACCGTGGATGCCAGCAGCTTATGCAAGTGGGCACTTCCAGCGTGTGCCAACGTCACAGCTCAAATTTTCCTGCTGCGAGGTGCTCCAATGTGAGCTATACTCTAAAACTCCTTAAAGAGGGGATATATAGGGGATTATATAGGGGACTACTATGGGGGTTATTAAGGGGGATACTAGGAGTTTAGACAGTGGACAGTAGCTCATGTAAGGGCCTCCTCAAGTTTAAAAAGGCTGCTCTCTGCAAACTACCCGAGAGTTGTGTGGACCATTTACGATTCGGAGAACGCCCCCTGCCCCCTGGTATTTGAGGAATGACAGATTGTTCACGCTTCTACACAGTTTTGGCCAGGATTCATGCGGATCCGTCCAGCTCCCCACAGGCAGGTGTACTTTGTCAGGGTCAAATAGTCGGATGTCGCCCAACGGCACGCCTTGCATCACGGGGCAAAAACTACCAGACTTCCTCTGCTATCCGGTGTGTGGGTCGACTTCCCCCGTCGGCCTTCAATACTATGGAAATGGAAGCTCCAGCTCAGAAGTGAAGGCAGCGGCACAAAGACTTTCCCATATCTAAGCGGTTGATACGAGGACCTAACGCACTTATGTGGCATGGGTCCAAGCATGGCAGCTAGAGTTCATGTTGACAAGTGACTGACACGGCGATACAAGTAGCCATTTGAAGGCTTTGCAAGTAAACCAAGCATTCACTCTAGTCAGCCCCATACAGCACTAATGGCAACTTGCTTGCGAGCTATCCCGCAACCTCCGCGCTACATTATGGAATTTTTGTCAGCCATGCATCCCAAAGCAGCAACCCAGGCCATTGAGCAGTTGGTGACGGCACAGAAAACCGATACTGTCAGTGCAGACAAAAGACTGAAACGCATGTCTGTTCGCAGGCGGATGACCCAATCAAACTGCTCTCCTCGCTGCTGCCTGAAAGCCGTGAATGCTGCGTTTTCCAGCAGACGGGCAATTCTCGAAATTGTGAAATCACGTCGTACAGCCGTATAGATTGTATGGAGGAAATGACGAGCAGGTAGAACAAGTCAGATAAGCAATCATATGCAACAATACGAGTACGCACGAATAATAATGGTTGCTACCCAACTCAGGTTTGGGGAAGGAGGAGGATGAAGACTGCAGGAGAGCTGAGGCACCCAAAGCCGGAAAAGAACAGGTCCCAGAAGCGGTATCAACCCCAAGCCCTAATTTTAGCGATGACGGCTTAGGCGTAGGTGCATCCTCTGCATCAACGGCAGATATTTGTTTTAGAGCACAACTTATTTGGCTGCTTCAGGGAAGAAAGCCATCAGTGATCAAATTTTCGTAGTTGTTTTCTTGGAGGGGCTATGGGAGTGCACCACACCTCACCCCCCCCCCCCGGGCATCAGGTCCAAGGCACGCACCTCCCCACCATCTCCTCGCCCTTGACATTACCATCTGACAGGCGGAGGTGCCCTCCCCTGAGTTTTGGTGGCACCACGGCGAGCCCCCACTCATCCTGGCAATATACAATGAAACCTGAAAAGGGGCGAAGCCCGCACAGGGATGAAGCCCACAAGGGGGCGAAACCGAACGAAACCCGCAAAGGGGCGAACCCCGCAATAGAATTATCCCGAAACAGGCCACATAAAAATAATGCGACGCCCGCAAAGAGGCGAAACCTGCAAAGGGGCACAAAGCGCAAGGGAGCGAAACATGCACAGGGATTTAACCCTTATGGAGCGAAACTGGGGCAAAACCCGCAAAGGGGCGAAACCCGTAGATTGGCGACACCCGTAGAAAGGCGTAACCCGCACAGTGGCGAAACCCGCAAAGGGGCCAAACCCACAAAGGGGTGAAGCTCGCAAGCAAGAGGTGACACCCGCACAGGGGGGAAACCTGCAAGCGGGCGAAGCCTGCAGAAGGGCGCATTCCGCAGAGCGAAACCCGCAGAAGGAGAACCAACACATGCGCGCACAAACATGCACGCGGCGAACAATGTTTCTATGCACCCCGACGTGAATTACATGGTGCGCAAACACATACACTTTCCGTTGGGTGAGAGTATGCGCAACAGCAAGAATACACCATACGAACATGTGCGTCCACCCCAACATGCCCGGGCGCAGCGCAGACAGGAATCAACGCGGACCAACATTTGAGTATGCAGAAATGCTGCGCGCCCAGGCACATGTCTGTGTGCGCGGCCGCATATCTGTATGTACACATGCGCATGTGTGACTGTGTGCCCACTCATGTATTTGTTTGCGCAGGGCTGAGGTCCTCTTCCGCAAAGGAGGAGGTCAAGGCAAAAGCACGTAAGTACGGACAGACATGTATGTGTTCGCACACGCACCTAGCCTGATGTTCACACCAGCAAACGCGCTTGCAACCGCATGCTTGTGCGAACTTCATGTATTCGCTGGGCACGCCTGCATGCGTGCGCACGCACACGTGCGTATGCGCGTGCGGGCATGCTTGTGCGTGCGGACATGCTTGTGCGTGCGGCAGGCGTGCGAACCGGCGCGTGCGCGCGCAGACATGCTTGCGCTACACGGCGCATATTTGCATCTACGCCCCCCCACACCTGAGTCTATCTTGGAATCCTGGCTCTGCTATAACTAGTTAAAAAAAGTTATGTTCGTTAGCTAAAAAGTTAACTGTAGTTAGCGTAACTGATTATGGTACAAGGTGTTCCGTAATTCAAAAAAGAAGTATGCAGAGGCGCGAAACCCGCAAAAGGGCGAAAATCGCAGAGACGCGCGAAAGCCGCAAAGGGGCGAAACGCGCAGAAGGGCAAAACCAGCAGAGGCGAAACCCGCAGAGGCGCGCGAAACCCGGAAAGGGGCAAAACTCGCAAGGAAGCGACGGCCGCAAAGGGGCCAAGCCCGCACCAGGATGAAGCCCGCAAGGGGGCAGAAGGCGAAACCCGCAAGAGGGCGAAATACAGAAATGGACGAAAGCCGCACAAGGGCGAAATCTGCGAAGGAACCCCGCAAGGGCGAAACGCGCACTGGGCCAAAATCAACAAAAGGATGAAACCTGCAGAGGTGCAAAACCCGCAAAGGGGCGAACTGGAGCCAAAATGAAGTTTCGGGGATCTTCGGCAGGTAAGTGGAGGTCACGTGCTTTCGTTCTAGACGGCATGGTCCAGGCCAACCGCCAGGTCTATCCTAGATTCTACTGCGTCCTACGTTTCTTCAACTTAAATCAACTTGCTATGTTTTGTGTGCTAACTCTATCCGCCGTAACGGGGGAGACAGAATGGGCTGAGCAAGGGGTGGATGATGGTGAGAGGGGTGGGGTCGGCACTGGTGGCTGGTGAACGGGGTGGTCCGGGGGGAGGAGGTAGTGGGTAAGGCACCATGCCAAAAAGAACAATCGAAAGCAAGTTCTGCAAAAGTCGGTAGCGTTGCGCATTACTTGCGAGTTCGCGACACCAGATGCGCGACGGGCATACATACGTTGACCCTCCAACCACCTGCTGACCCCAAGCAGTATAAACCCTGACCCCAACAACTTGAGCCCGATGAACCCTAAACCCTGATCCCTAATTTCTAATGTGGGAGTCTGATTAGTGTGAGAGGGACCGCACCCCCCACCCCCAAACAAAAAGGGGAGCCTCTGTAATCAAAAGCCCTAAAAACGAATTGGGGTCTGAGGGATCCTATGGCTCCTGTCAAAGTCAATAAGGGAAGAGGGATCCTTTGGCTTATTGAATTTCCTATTGAATCAGAGGGACTTGCTCAGCTTAGCTTTTAAGAGAATAGGAATGCCAGGTTCATGCCTTCATGTTAAAAGGCCTGGCCTTGAACAGCTATTCAAAGCAATTTTAATCTACTTAAAATCATAGAAACCAATTTAGAATCTGTTAAAATGCATTAGAAGTCGAATTAAGAGCATTTGAAAACACAATGGAATGGCCTCAGCGTTGACCCAGCCAGAAAAACAATTACATAATTAAGCCTCCCAATTAATTTTCCTACTGAGGATCAGGGGCTCTGCTGGGCTACCCCTTTGGGAATTTGTTGCCTCACCTGTTCGAAGAAGCGGATTCATCAGAAATCCATTGTTTGGTGGCATCAGATTCCAGATTGGAGAGGTAATTGAGCCGGCCTTTTTTTGAAAGCCCAGGCCTTTTAAATCTAATAGAGCTTTGGTCTCACAATGACAACGGCCAGAAAAACCTTTACATGACTGAGCCCCCTCAAATAATTCACACTATTGAGGATCAGAGGCTCTGCTTCACCAACCCCTTTGGAATCCGATTGCCTGGCCCGTTCGAATAAGCGGGATATCGAATGTTTTTGGTGGCATCAAATTCCAGACTCGAGAGGTAATAGAGCCTGTCCGTTTCATGTAAAGGCCTAGCTTTAGAACCAAAAGCAACTTGGCCTCATCAAAACCTTCCCCAATTTTTTTGCGGCAGAAATAAACTTTACCTTATTGGGACCCCTCAGGTCGCGAATCAATTTCTGAAACCTTCATATTACTTTATGGGGGGACCCCCGCACTAATCGGGATCCAACTTTAAGCCCTAAACAAGTTTAGGGGGCAGACGAGCTATTTTGTAAACTCCTAGCATCCCCTAAACCACCCATATATACTAGTCCCCCATATAATCCCTATGAACCTTTTCACGAGTTTAGATTATGGCTCATATGGGAATCCCGCAACCCTAAACCCTAAACCCTGATGCTAAAACCCTAAACCCTGAATCCTAAACCCTAAACCCTTAATCCTAAACCCTGAACCCTAAACCCTAAGCCCAAAATCCTAAACCCTTAATCCTAAACCCTGAACCCTAAACCCTAAGCCCTAAATCCTAAACCCTAAATGCTAAACCCTGATGCTAAAACCCTAAACCCTGAATCCNNTCCTAAACCCTAAACAAGTCTAGGGCATATGGGGTCTCCAAATTTGTCGCTCGGAGTGCTCCATGGATAACACCTGCGCCATGCAGAGCTCCAGGCGCTTCCACTGAGCATTGCCTTGGGGCTTTACATGATTTAGGGTTTAGGGTTTTGGGGTTAGGGTTTAGGGGTTTAGGGGTTTACGGTTTTAGGGTTTAGGGTTTAGGGGTTTAGGGTTTAGGGTATTTCCCCAAAGGGTTCATGTACCCAATAATTAGGTACTTGGGATTTGGGTGATAGTACTTACAGTACAGCTTTTAGGAAAGTGTATGATTATTAGGTACTTTGACCCTTAGGGTTCCTACATAATTTAATGGACATGGGTTCCTTGTTAGGGAGTATACTAGG
>CAJNIZ010001102.1:122402-133236 GCA_905231905.1 Symbiodinium pilosum
ATGGACTTGAGGGAAGGGAAGTCATGAATCCGCTTCTTTCTACGCCCCTTCATGCAGCACCTGCGTCTCAGCAGGCCCCTTAATATGGCGGTCACATAGGCCCTTCAGGCTTAGGTGAGGGATATATTTGGGCTTTATTGGGATAATCGAAAAAAGATGGAAACCATTACTTAGAGTTTAGGGATTAGGGTTGAACTCCTTAAAGGGGGTTAATTGGGTGACTGTATAGGGGACTACTATAGGGGGTATTAATGGGAATACTAGAAGTTTAGACTATGGGTCACATGGTCTAGGGTTTGATCAAGGATTAAATAAAGGTTTGGGGATGTCAGGGTTTAGGGATCAGGGCTTCAGGGGTTAGGATTTACATGGTCTAGGGGTTGTTGATTAGGAATTTAAGTATGTATGGTTTTCGTGTAGTGTTTATAGGGATTAGGGTTTCGGGTTTATCGCCTTAGGATTTGCAAGGTGTGGAGTTTACAGGGCTTAGCGATTGCGACTTCAGCGAACAATGGTTCAGTGTAGGGGTCATAGGGATGAGGGTTTAGGGTTTTTGGGGCTTAGGGATTAGGGCTTTAGGGACTAGGAGTTTAGGAGTTCGCGCTTTAGGGATCATTGGGGATTGGAGTTTTAGGGCTTCCGGGGTTTAGGGTCTCTTTCAAATTTACATAGGGGTTAGATAAGGCGTCGGTAGGGAAGATTTAGGTTTCTGGGTCGAGGGTGGGAGTCTTCAGAAATTGGGAAATTAGGGGTCCCATTTTGGGAGCACATCCAACGTTGGATTGGTGTTCTGTGGTATGCCGCACCCAAAACCCTAAACTCTTAACCGCCCAGCGGGACTTTTGTTCTTGGAGATGCCCACGTAGAGTTGAGGTGGTGTAAGTTCGCGCAGAGTTTAGGATTTGGGCCTGACAGCTTGAATGTAAATGATAAGGTTGAATTTGTGTTGGTTGGGTGTTCTTCTTCTGTGCGAAGACGGTTACGGTATGGGTTGAATTTGATGTCGGTTTTTTCGGGCTTAGGATTTACATGCTGTTAAGGTTTACCCTTAATACGATCAGAAAGTTTCAGGTTGATAGATTTCATTGCAACACGTCTTAATTCAAGATGCAATACTTGCGAGTAATTTCGTTGTTGCTTGCTTAGCTTCCGGCACTAAAGGTAGCTTCCCAAGCCCAATATAACTTCACTGCAGTTCCTGTTTTATGTTCCATTTCTTGTTTTGATTCTCCAACAAAAGCGAGATAAACAGATCACTGCTGTTACAGGGAGCTTAACGTAGTTTAGTCTGCAACCTCGGGGTGAAGTAGCATAAAGGGCTTCCTCAAAAGCATACAAGCACACACGCACGCCCCGCAGGACGGCCGGTTAAATTTCAAGATGTGTGTAGGATAATCTTGAATGTCTTGGGGTCAAAGTCCAGTCAATCCCGCCTGGCTCCGGGACCCTTTTTGCGGGCAAGGTTTTTTCGGGGAAGGACTTCAACTCGGCTGCCAGGTTGCAAGACATGGGGTAAGTTCGCGAACATTTGCGATCGGGTGGATGTCCTGAACATGATCGGAAGTAGCAAAAGATTTCTGGAGCCTTGGTTCTGGGTACTTGGACAAGTCACGAAAACCACGAACAAGCGAATGATTCAATCTTCCCAAGATCAAGCTGCGTAACCGAGATGCAACGGCATCCTCAAAACAAACAGGCTTCAGCCGTGATTCCCCTGAACCTCTCTGAGAATCACAAGGCTGAAATAAGAATATTTGGCATTGATTACTTATCATGTGAGAACAACCTTGCAGGTTGAAGTCAGATGAGGTCACAACAATTTCTCCATTCATTAACCGTGAAACCTTGAATTCCGTAAACATCCCTCCCAGAGGTCCTTCTTCCGGAACGGGCACATTCAGAATGACATCCTGGATGCAAGTGAACATCGAAATGCTGGGCAGCTCATGCCGGATTCACCTGGAAGGTTTTACCTTGGATGCTGCCCCCACTCAGTAAGAGTTGGATAATAAATATAATATGGTTATATATAGCCCTTAATAGGACCCCTAATATAGACTGTTACTGGGTGGGGGCAGTACCCAAGTTTTACCCTAAATCATAAATCCTAAACCTAACTCAAAATAGACGTCGGACCTAGCCTACGGCTGCCAGACTCAGCAGGCAAACGAGGGAAGGGAGAAGATGCTCCTAAGCAAGAAACATTGGAAAGGAAACGCCGCTTCGCAGATAGCCAGCACTACGCCAAAAAAGACTAGTACCGCTAAACCATTTTGACCAAACTCCCAGCAGGCACTTATCAAACAGAATTGGGAAACTTCCTCTGATCTGGTCTGAATATCTTTCTGAAAAACAGGAAATTTGCGTAACTTTGAATGAATAGGTTCATTGGCTAATACAACTCTTCACTCTCATGGCCTGGCTTTAAACATGCTCTTCACATTGCCTAGAAACATGTAAAATAACAAGTGCCCTATAAGCAGAAAAACACATAGAAACCCATGGGTAAGACCCGATGTTACCCCCCCATGCAGTCCGGCGCAATAACTTCGAGGGCGGACGCCATTTCGGTCCAACTGCGCACAGGGTTTTTGCTCCTTCGAAGTGCTGGGCGGTTTGTAGGCTAGCCGCTAGCGAGCATGATGTTTTTCAGGCTGGTAATTGGCATTGTTCTAAGTAGTAGCTATACGAGACACCCACGTAGGGTTGATGTGGGTCTCTGCTGGGTTATAAGCGGGTCGTTCAGTAATGGGTGTTTTCTGGGGGTGGTCTTTCGCGTACCCTTTCGCGGCCCTTTCGCGCCCCTTCATGGACACCATTTATGAATTCGCCAGTCTGATAATTGACTCTACCAACAAAACATAAGAAAGCATGAGCGGCGTTAATATGAAATCAAGACACTTCCCCGAGACAAGGCTTGCGTAATTAGCGGCCTGCATTGCTGTATTGCTGAGGGTTATACTGGACCACGCTGAACCTTTCGCGAAGCCCTTCGCATGCACACCATTCTTCCTCGTTGACAGCCCAAGAAAGGCCGGTCACTGATTCTGATATAGATGTTTTGAACGGACCCCCCATCTGGGCATGGGTCTCTATAGTCTATAATAGCGTTATGCTTGTATCAGGTTTCGGGTAAAGGGTTGTGTCCTTTCAAATCCTGCACGGTCCATAAGCTAAATAAGCATTTCGTCCCTCTTGGGGTGTAATTATGGGAGTATGGAGGATCTGGGAGGAGATAAGGGGACTCCAGGGTATCATGCTTTACCCTTTTCTTACGGACATGTGGGGTTGCGAGTCTAAAGCTACAGCGGGAACTCCAGCGTAGCATGTCTATAACATTCTCTAAAATCACCTGCGCTGGGATGACTTGCACCGAGAGCCCAGGAAGGCATCTGATAGGCTCATACATGCATTCTATCCCTGGCGGGGTTAGGATGTGCGCTCTCCGCTCTCCACGCTGCGCTTTCAAAATTCCGTACCAAATGCATCACACGCCCCTCCTCAAGGTCTCAACCATGTCACTGGGCGCCTGGGAGAACGCTTCCATTCTCATTTTTCTGCTGCTAGCCAACACATCTGCAGATGCCTTGTTGGAGTACATCACTTGCTGACCAAATCATGAGGTTAAGGCACGTTTTCCAGCGTATTGCTCCCGAACTCCGTGACCAGAATGGTGCGGAGCTCAGAAAAACGAAGCGAATCCAGCGCCTGGGAAATTCAACCAATGTCAGAATTGCATGCCCTATTGTGTTCTACGGTTCCTACTGTTTCCACCCGACACGATTCGGAAACGCTAGACTCCGCTAGAAACAACTTGGTGGCTCCTCTACCCCTGTCAAAACGAACGGTCTGGCCTGCCCCACCTTTCCCCAGCCCTGGGCCTCTCAGGCAGGTGGAAAGAGCCGGAAACAAGATAACAAAGCTCCCCCAAGCGTGATATTTCATAATTACGCCAAGGGTCATTTGTCCGGAGATTCTGGTAAACCTCAGCCGCAGCATGCGATCATGCAAACCATTTGTATCTTCCACCACAAATGTGGGAGGAAGAGTATGAGATAGTTGATTTACATGTCCGTTTGACCGTTGCTCGGAATCATGGACGAACGCTCTAGTTCCACTGAAGAGACTGGTGATCAAAGTTTTGTTAGTCCGTTGCACAGATTCAGGCCCGAACCTCTTCACATTTCAAGCTTGGCATATGGCACAACAAAGCAGCGAAACAATGTTTCAACATGGTAGAACATTGCGGCAATGCATCCGACTCAGCAGTATTCAACAGTTGCAAAATGCAAGCAAAAACTGGCCAGCAGACAGTCTCAGGCTAAGCCACCGCAGGGTCGCCGAAAGTGCGCAAATGGCCGGCTATACCTTACGTGCTCTCAGCCGGGGCTTCCATGTTTAGTTCCCATTTCATCAGGGCGCAGCGCCGAGGAGATAGCTGAACCTTTACAATATTCCCTCGACGAGGGCTGGCTCGATGGAGTTGGTGGTTTAGCTTGGCTTACCTCACAACGACCCACATGCCATCTAAGGAACGGACAAGCAGGCCGACGAAAAGGTTCTGACCATAGTCGCAAATTCGACATTTTTAGCCCACATTCCAACCCAGCAATGCTTCATAATGTTTAACGGTTGAATCCTTCATGTGATCTCAGCTCCAACGCGGAGTCCGCGTTAATGAGACTGAATGGCGCCCAAATGCAAGCAACACCTGTAGTGCGCGACGCCACGGTTGGCAAATTCTCCTCCTTCCATTATGGCACGTCATCATTCTGGATCACGAATTACGACTTCTGACATGACCATGAGTTTTCCACATAGGAAGGAACTAATGCGCCTGCTCGTAAGTGGCCAGGGTGTGGATGGCTTCCTATCACGGGACGCTATGCCCAAATGTTGTTGGATTTGTAACTGCATCAACATTTGAACTATGATGAACTATCTTTCCTCCAAGCATACTGTACGCTGAGCGAGGGCCGACAAACATGCCTAACTGCCTAACACATGCTGCCCCCCCTCTCACCAGAGTCAGTCATCAAAATGGACCTAGCCAAATCAAATTCTCTTCCGGGCGTCACAGTGGGCACGTCACATGACACAGGCGCCTGCAACTGCAGCCCGGACGTGATGGCGATTGACCTTCGGTCGCTGTTTGCCGCAAAAGCGCACAGTGCTGTTCCTTGAAGCCTTTGCTCAGCAATGGCTGTTGAGCAATGGCTGCCGGGGCCAGGGTGTGCCAAAATTCGATCTGAATGCACCTGCTCACGTCCGTCTTACTCGTCGGGCAAGCAACAACATGGATGATAAACACATGAACATTTCTGGAAAATGTCGACCCACATCAGTCGCGACCTGAAGAAACCCATGCCATCCCATGCCAAAGTACTTGACCCAAGGATACAAACATGGCTCAGTGACCCTGGCGCTTCTTCGATGGAAGCTTGAAGCACCTTGGCCTCCTCCATGAATGCCTTGTTGACCGACATGCACGCATGAAACTGCACAAGGCGTCAACGGCGCGGATCATGAGGGAAGTAGGCGTTACCGTGTTTCAGCGGTGGCAGTGCGCCGGGTTCCTAGCACCCTTTTCCTGCAATGCATCCTAGCCAAACGCACACCACATGCAGTCCAGAAACCTCGTGGTCCACCTGGGCCGGGTCGTCCATGTGAACGTATAGCCAATACAGCGGAACGAGCAACCATTTCCTGAAACCCCGATCCATTTTAAACGATGCCGTGCATGCGCGGCAATAATTAGTACCGTAGCATGTCTAACAGAGAAACCTTTGCAGTTTGTAGTGCCATCAAGTATCACGGCAACCTCACCGCATACGCCACGTGGGATGCACAAACCAAACACATCCTTGGTTGCAAAGCCAATCAAGTTCCGCTGTCCCAGCACGGCGTTCACGCGACATAGGTTCCAGACTGGTATGGGTGGTGGCATGCCCGACCGGTTCCACCCGAGCCAGAATTCCTGCCAACATACATGCCGCGAGCCAATGAACAATTAACATTGAACTGGTGGCCTGATACTTGCCCACGACAGAACTTAGTGCACTTGCGAGGAATCATGCCACCAACTTGCTCCACAACCTGGTTGCTGTACCCTGACCACGCCGTTGATCCGTCCTCCTTGTTCATGGAGATTTGCACGTACTGGCCCTCAAAAAAGGCAGCGGAACACCTGCTCACGAGAAATGCGCGCATACAAACAGCATGGCGAAAACACTATGCATTATCAATCTGGCAGCAAAAATGTCATGCGTCTTGCCCCGTGTAGACCGACCATTTGCTCACCGTGAGTTCGCATGCGAGCAAATGACCAGCGATTTTACCGAGATGAAACGCCCTCCCATGCTTTCACGGGTGTCGGGTTTTGAGGCACGGCCTTGCCGATCTTCATGGCAGCCAATGTGTAAGGCATATGTGCATATACTGACCGTAAACGGCCGTTCAAGGACCCAATCTTTCTGCACCTCCGCCTCCTGTGAACTGATGCATTCTGCGGGCGTGATTTCAACCCGAGTCTGACTGAAAAGAAATTTAGCAAGAATTTTAGCTCCTCTTCGCTACGGAAGATTCTGCCATCGTTCCTTTTCAGTTGTACCCTCTGCCAATGCTGCTAGGGAAACAGCAATGTTTTCTGGGACCCGCGCGAGTTGTGTTTGGCATCAAAGGCAGCCGCGAGCTCAAGCAATTTATGAAGTATTTCCTGCCGCTTCAACAGTTGTGCTTCTCGGCTTGCTTGCTATTGTCATGGTCAACCCTGTCCTCTGGACCGGGAACGGTTTCTTCAGCACTCTCCAGATCTGTGCGCCACAGGCGTGCCCTCGATGTGCTGGAAATGAGAGAAATACAGGCACCTGTGTTTTATTCAGATGACAAAGCACTCAGAGCTAGTGTAGCGGCCCGACCTAAGAAGGTTACAGTGTTTCAGCCTGTGGTGCAGTTGCGTAATGTTGCGTATTGGAGAACCCAAAAATCCAATCAGGGAGTCATCCAAAAGGGTGGGAGGTGGTATTGTTCTTCTGACTTCGGGTTGTTGGGATGGTCTTTGCTGCCGCGTCCATGAAGGCGCCAGCGAAGGCGTCCGTCCCACTGAATGAGATGGGACCTCTACGGCCCTGTTTTTTGTTGATTGTAGGGCCCGCAGACCTGACAGCTTGATCGTGGAGCTGTAGCTGTTGGTTTCAAGCATGCCACTGTTTCAACTGCCCCTTGTTTGGGAGGTGCTCGTATTGAGCGATGCAAAGTTGCTATCCCGGATAACCTGTTGCAGCTCTGTTGATCCGGTAGCCGTTGCCTGCACAAGGGCCGACGCCACTCTGTTTCGAAGGGTGCGTTGAAATTTCCAGCTGTCACCAAAACATTCCTACTGTCAAAGTATGTCTCCTTGCTTGACCGCGCGCATACCCCGAAACTTTCGACCCGCCATTAACCGAGCCGTTTTGTCCAGTATACATTGTCAAACCATGGCGGCACCCTTAGGCTGGCAAGTGCAATGTACAATGTGTTGTGTTCAATGCGGTCACAAGCCTTGTGGGTCCAAACTTGCAAACGATAAGTCACAGTTCCACTCACAGGTTTGGCCACCCATCGTGTCAAATACCGGGGTAGCATGTTCGGCACCGCCTTGTGGGCGAAAGCTTGCCCGACCGTGGCGCTTGATGCGCTTGTTAACGCGAATGCAACATCTTCGGGGAAAAAAATGGTTGTGCCTTTCAACATGGCAATGGGTCGCAAATTCTGGGCCAACGAACCGTTGCCAGTTTTCGGGAGCCTGGCGAATATTGTATGGTACTCGCTTGGTCCCAATCGTTCCTGGCCAACATCATGTTGTAAATGTCAAGCAAAGATTGATGTAATTGTTCAATTTGCCTTTGACACAATTTCCGTCACCAAACCATCAGCCGCCAAATGTAAACCGTGACCCTTTTATCCATTATGTCTCTGTGAGTACGCGTGCCGAGATCCTTTCGATGAAGCCCTAAAGCACAGCAAAGCCATAAATGCACGGAATTATGCCTGCACTTTTGGCTTGCATTCAACATTGCAAAAACAATATCTTGCCAAACAACGACTGAATACATACACTAAAGCACCTATAACTCCAACTTCAGAAGAAGAAACCTGCGCTACAGTAACTGCATAACTGTTACATTGCATTGTTTGATGACCCTGCTCCATCTGCCATAGTGGCATGGGGACCTCCTTGTAAATCTGGGCTACCTGCAATGGTTGGTTGCCACACTAGATGATCAGAGTTCACCTGGCGCGGAGCCCATGCATGCGTCTGTCCTAAACCTTGTTTTCCGAGCTTGTTGCCCCAGTCCGTTTGTGACGTGCCCAACGATGTTGACCCGTTAGCCGCTATTGTACCATGAAGCGTGCGTCTGTCGCTTTTCCATAGAAAATTAAAAGCTTAGTCCGAGTGCGAAATCGTCTGAGGCCGAATGCCGTGCTTAGCGCGGAAGGAGGTGGCTGGAGCCCGTTGGGTGTGACAGCGCCAGGGCAGGTGATCCAGGGGCGGCCCATGCCCAGCCGCCGCCGGGGGGGCAGCCAGGCTGACGGACGAGTTGGTCGCGAAAGTACATGGTTCGAGTACGCGACGCGCCAAGCCTGTGGCCATCACCGGGCCCTGCTCCCCCGCAGAGTCGGGCACAGGCACGTTGTCAGCCAGGGCGTCCCAAGCTGGGCAGTCAATACATCCTCGGTTGCGCAACAAATGCGCCGCGGTTTGCACAGCACGCAGCGCTGGGCGCCCAAGATGCCCGTGTGCCAGTGCAGTCAACCATTTTTCCATTCCAGCGAAAACTGTTCCATGACAGTTTGCATTCACGTGGGGAAACAAGAAAACCATGACTTTCTATGACTGCCTGGACATGCGTTTGCATGGGGAAACAACAAGCTCGAGCTATGACTGTGCCATGAAGTTGTCGCATGCCTGTAGAGCCTGGGTTTATCAGGTTTCGTCAACAAAAATACGTTCTGAACATGTCCACGCTGGCCTATATAAGCAATGGTCAACAATTGAGTGCTATGGCCGAAGACAGGGAATACCGTGAGATGTAAGAAAAATACCCAAAGCGATATGACATGGTAGGACCCCCCCCAAATGCGATGCCCGTCAATGAAAGACGAAGCCGTGACTGCGGGTTTTTGGTTGAACTCCCCCCAAAAGCGGTACCTTTTCTTTCATCCTGTGCAATGAAAAACCCACAGGCGACGGGACCCCCCCAGGCTGTCCATGGCATCAGATTATACAAGGCATTCCTGCGAACTGCCCCAATGCTCACATACCCACGACCGTTTGAAAAACGATGGCCGCGCAAGATGCAATACTAAGCACTGGCGCGAATGGGGTGTGGCGACGACATATAATAGAAGAAAAAATTGTATATATTTCTACAAAAATGGCACCTCACCCTTGTGGTTTACACGAACGGTGCCTAAGGGCCAAAATGGACACCCCCTGCTGGTGTTAAAATAGTTGGGCGGTGAGGTCACGGTCAGAACTTGAAGGGGGGATCTTCAACTGGCACTGATCGAATACATCAATGCCGGATGCCAACTTCTGAACGTTGATGCATATGCATTCATTTCGAAATTCTGGCTTCAGCAAATTTCAGGAGCAAGATTCGGGCGTAATTTCCCGTCGTTCGGGCCTAATTCCCCGTGGAGTGTTCCTAGGAACTCTCCACGATCACCCTAGTTGATCGAAATTTTGACAGGTTTCCCCCTATGACTGTTTATGCTGACACTGCGCACCTAATTGCGTGATGCAAATTCACGAGATCGATCTTCAAGATTTACTTCTTTTCGAGTTGCTTTTGCAAAGCAGATCGTTGGATCAAATCGTAATCTTGCCAGTTCCGGAATTGAAACGGTCCGAGGTGCTGCCGTCCGTGATCCCGGAGGTTATGGATGGCAGATCCCCTTTGGGGCCGGGCGGGATTGGTGGTTTCGTGGCTTGAAGGTCTTCAAGGCATGTGTTGACGCTTGCGGAAGGTTGGGGTTTACAAGGCGCTTTGCGTGGTTCAGCATGGTTGGGAATAGAAATGGCGATGCTGGTAACGGTAACCAAAATAGGGATACCTTTCGCGGTCTTGAAACAGCAGTTTTCAGCTGTTTTCCAGGCGTTTGGTGCCTCAGGTACAAACAGATGAAGCTGATTCGATAAGAGGCCAACGGGTCTCGGACAAAGTTTGCAAGCTGTTTCTGCGTCTGTTCCCGCTTGGCCTGACTGAAACAAACCAAAGGATCAGAAACTTCCATTTTTTTGATCATTGCGGGCCCCTATGGTGAAGAGGGTGCGACACTGCAGTTGACCGGAAGCGACAATGCTTGTGCCATGCATCCCGGACGCAGTTTGTTCCAATGTTTAAACCAGTTCGTGAACACTTCCAACCGGAACATAACAGACAAATTCAAGTTTGCACGTTTTCCCGCCCTCGGATGACGATTGAGGTGAAAATGAGGGGGGTGGTTTTTTCCGGACTTTTGCAACTGCATGTTTCTCCAATTCAAATCAAGCTACACAACACCAGGCTACTAAACTGCCCCGCGGTCCTGTTTCAGGACCACATTGCATCAGGGCAACGGCACGCGGCTGGGGCCATCAGTGGGCACGAGCACCAGGATGTTGTTTTGGTGCTGAAAGCGTTCATCATTTTTCCCCCGGACTTGTACGACTGCACGGGGATGTCCAACTCTGGTCCTAACTCGGTGCGTGCCGAGGTTTGAAGGGCGTGAAGGGCGAGGCAAAGGCCGAGCTCGCATTGCTCGGTCATAGGGCGTACGACACATGAGCGACGACTTTTATTTATTGTCT
>CAJNIZ010001103.1:8916-26644 GCA_905231905.1 Symbiodinium pilosum
GAATTCTAAACCCTAAACCTTGAATCCTAAAGCCTAAACCTTGAATCCTAAAGCCTAAACCTTGAATCCTAAAGCCTAAACCTTGAATCCTAAAGCCTAAACCTTGAATCCTAAAGCCTAAACCTTGAATCCTCAACCCTAAACCTTGAATCCTCAACCCTAAACCTTGAATCCTAAACCCTACACCCTTAAGTCTGGACTGCCCAGGAACTTCAGCCAGACCCGTGCACTGAATGCGGCATCCTGCAGCCCCTTTTCCTGGAGTTACGGAAGCCCCAAGGGCACCTGTAGAATTTAGGATTTAGGGTTTACAGGTTTAGGGTTTAAGGCTCTAGAATTTAGTGTTTAGGGTGAGGGATGTTGAGGGTTTAGGATTTAGGGTTAGGGATGTTTAGGGTTTAGGATTTGGGTTTTGCGATGTTGAGGGCTTAGGGTTTAGGGTTAGGGATGTTGAGGGTTTTGGATTTAGGGTTAGGGATGTTTAGGGTTTAGGATTTAGGGTTAGGGATGTTTGAGGTCTAGGATTTAGGGTTAAGGATGTTTAGGGTTTAGGATTTAGGTGTAAGGGATGTTTAGGGTCTAGGATTTAGGTTTAGGTGCAAGGGATGTTTAGTTCTCAAGGGTTAGGGATGTTGAGGGTTTAGGTGTAAGGGATGTTTAGGGTTCAATGGTTAGTAATGTAAAGGAATAAGGTGTAAGGGATGTTCAGGGTTCAAGGGTTAGGGATGTTTAGGGTTTAAGGGTTTCTTGAGTTTAGGGTTGGACCCGTATGTGCGGGTTACTTATATATATATATATGGATATCAATGTGGTCAAGCCTTCAATGCAAGCCCTAAACGCGGACTCGAAATACAAGTGGGCCCCCCATGAGGAGACCTTCGGGTTCGGGAACCCTAAACTGTGAACCCTTAGATACCTGAGAGCTCATGTGTTGTTCCTTTGAGGTTGGTTACGCGTTGTTGGAAAGGGTAAGGGGTTGCAATATACGAAGCAACATGCGAGCTACATATACGTGGCCGGGCTCTTCTTTTCGAGGCTATCTCCATCTCTTGCTACATCCTTGGCACCTGTCCTTCAAGTTTAATGTTGCGGATTTGACGTTGATTTAGTTGCAGTGATGTTTTGTAGTTAGAGCTTTGCGTGTTTCTGCTTTCTACGCAGAACTGCTAAAAACCACAAATGGGTGGGGGGTATGGACCTAAACCCTAAACCTACTAGGGTTTAGACTGAAGGTTACAGGGTTCAAGGTGTTGGGTATAGGTACCTTAGGGATCCTGGCTTCAGCCTAGCTACCTTTTTTGATTTCGGGTTGAGGGTTTAGGGTTTAGGGGTGAGGGTTGGACTGTGTGTCAAGCTAGCAACCCTATACCCTAATCCTCGAAAGCGCCTCGTGGTCAGCAACTTCATCAAGGCAGTTTTGCAGTGCTTGTCAAAGCACGTGTTCTGGGTTGTGGTTGGAGCCCATTCAAATGCTAACCGGGTTTAGAGTTTCAAGTTCAAAGGACTTCTGAATGCTCAAAGGATGCCGGGCGCCGAGGTGAAAGCCGAGGTGAAAGCCACTTTTGCAAGCCATAACCCCCAAAATCCGACATGCATGAGACTTCCAAGGAACTTTGACGCTGATCCAGGGTCCCCCTGGCACAGGCACTGTGGGCTGCAGTATGAGATATTGTAGGAATGTTATGGTTCGAGCTTAGGGTTGGGGCGTAGAATATTCTGTTACTATCCACCAAGAATGGAGAATCAAGTGCAAAAGAACATTGAAGATGCCATGGAAACTGGTATAATATAGGGTGTTGAAGAGTCGCAGGAAAAGCAGCATTTTGAGTGTGCGAGAATAAGTTTTCAGGGTGGAGGATTGAAGGGGCGGGGCTTTTGGAGAAAGCGTTACCAGGGAGTTCAATACCCCTCATTAAGATATATATATATATACCTGGCGTGAAACCTGACTAGGCATCCCCCTAAACCCTAAACCCTAAACCTTAAACCCTAAACCCTAAACCCTAAACCCTAACGATCAATCCTACTATGATTTACCGTATGGCCCTGAGTTCAGCCGGATGCGTCTAGCTTGAAGACCACCAGGCGAGGGTCTCTACCCCCGAAAGCGAAGGCTCAGGGCATTGTGTTTCCAAGTCAAGAGTCACAGACCAGAGGGTCCAAGTATCCAATAATTAGGTTCTTGGGGTTTGGGTAATAGTAATTATAGTACAGGTTTGGGGTAAGTATATGATTATTAGGTACTTGGACTCTTAGGGAGAATATGCGGTGAGGGTTTAGGGTTTAGGACTTTAGGCAGTTTAGAGTTTTAGGCGGTTTAGGGTTTAGGGCTCTACGAGGTTTAGGGTTTAGGATTTCAGGGCTTTGGGCTTACAATGTCCAATTCCTGAGCCCTAAGCCCCCAACCCCTTGAATTCTGAACCAACTATACCCAACACACTTGACCTGGCACCCGAAGCCTCTGAATGCGAAAGCCCCTGAACCCCGAACCCTACCCTTACTGCATTGCTGTCAAGGAGCTGAGTTTAAGTTACCAGAATAAGGGTATATAGTCAATAACAGCTTTTTTTACAGTGGCTTAATTCAAGTTCCTTAACACGTCTAAACCCTAAACCCCTAAACCTGGAACCCTAAACCCCTAAAGCTTGAACCCTAAACCATAAACCCTACTAACTATCAACCCTAAACCCTACCCTTATGCCTTCAGCCTTACCTCCTGGGAAAGGGAAGACCACAACCTGCGTGCAAATCCTGCGGCGATGGGCGATGATGCCGCAGAAGAAGAAGACCCTGGGTCAAACGGGTTTAGGGTTGGTTTGTGTTTAGGATTTAGGGTTTAGGGTTGTTTTGGGTTTAGGGTTTGGGGTTTTAGGGTTTCGGGGTGTGGGAAATCGAAGTTCAGAGTAATTAGGAGTAGTAGCTTGCATGTTGTGGGGCTTAGGGCTTCGGACCCCAGGCGTTTAGACTTAGTACAAAGTCAACCAAGTAGGTCATGTCTCGATTATGATACGACTATGCAAGGGCGTGCCGTAACCCTAAACCCCAAGCCCCCGAACCTGCGGCTGGGTTACCTTACTGGTTGCTCTAGAGATTTACTCTCTCATACCTGGCTTTCCCAGAGCGTCCATGTGGACATGGCATATACTTTGGCCTTTCAGTACCTATATGAGCTATAGTCGAAACTCCTTAAAGGGGGGTTATATAGGGGAAAATATAGGGGACTACTATAGGGGTTATTAAGGGGGGTGGTAGGGGTTTAGACTATAGCTCATATGACAACCCTTTGGGCCCCTAAGTATTTCCGACATTCACCCATGGAGCCTTCGGGTTTTCGAGAACCTCCAAGACGCAAGGAAGATTGCTGGATTTACCCTGCCAGTCCTAGAATGGGCACCGTTCGATCATGTTCGGATTGCATAGCGCGAATTTTTTTCAAGCTCTGACTATCGAACTTTGCAGTCCTGAAAGTTCGCCTCACACCTCAGATTCCGGGCCTGCACATGAGTTGGGTAAGCCGCAAAAGCCATTTGATCGTTTCCCTGAATAGGGGGACCCCAATATAGATCCCAATATACCATAGCCCTGACTATAGGGGCCCCCAAAAAGGTAACCCTAATTTTAGGAAACCCCCATTTTAGGACTCCATCATCAGCACGCAGCGGTTTCTTTCGAAGCGAGTTATTGAATCGTTGCATCCCCTGAATTGTAGTTTCCACTTTCTTTCCCATTATCCTTATATGATTTACCCTCCCTCAATATACCACTTTGTTGATTCCCAAATGAAGTGGGCTTGGTCCAACAACGCCTGAATGAGTCTGGCAAGCCCTCGCAAACTCAACATAATCCCTTGGCCTGAAAATACCTATATTATAGTCCTATAAACTTCTTGTATAAGCTACGGTATAGGGTAAATCAAACAGACCTCAACATGATGATGATGCGCGTAATTCTTCAGGCCGCTACATTGCTTGTTTCTCACAATCATCCGCGTGTATACATGTTTCGAAGAGGCTAGGACTGGATCGGTTTGGGGTGGCCATGTAGAATCACTCAATGTGCCTGCATGTCGCTGTCTGATCCCCACATGAAGCATCTTGCATGATGCTTATAGAACATCTTACTGTCATATGAGCAGAAATCAATAGCCTGCTTTAAGTTGCTTGAGAAGATGACTGTATGCTGTATGAGTTTGAGGTTGCCAAGTAGAACTATTCTGATGTCCGTTTAAGTCGCTGTCTTATCCTTGCATACCCCCCAAAGATGTGTTACATGATGTCCACAGATTTTAAACATTCTCCTCGCAGCGGGACCCTATACCCTAAACGGCAAACCTTCGAGGAAGAAGACTACAAGCATCCTGGCAACAAGCGGATCAAACATTGCAGCGGCTGGCCTCGGATGTTAGAGGGCTTACGGCTTGGGGATTACTTTCAACCCCAATTGCCTACAGGTTAATGTTCATTACCCCTTGCTTAATTAGTAGGTGTAACCTACTAAGTTGCATGTTTTTTTGGGTTACAGGTCGGATTCAAATCTGCAGGAGCGCATGCAAGCTGTAGGTAGGGTCTCAGCGGGAAGGGCCAATGTCCAGGCCAAACGGGGGGCTATAAATTTGGGGAACCCAAAGCCCTAAACCTCAAACATGCATGGGGGGCACTGCTTAAACCTTGAACACTAAGTTCTAACTGTCTGAAGAGGGTTTGCGGTGGCTCTGTCTGATTCCTATCCCCTCTGCTAGTTGAAGTCGGGGATTTAGGGTTTAGGTTGGGCATGGCTGCTCCATTTCGAAGAATCAATGTTTCCTTCTCGTGATTGTAGTTATAATTTTGCTCGTAGTACTTGTCGTCGTAGCAGTGGGAACATGCAGCATGCTCTATTCCGGGCGCGAAGATAACATAGACAAACTATGGAAAACATATACTGGCCTCAGGTAGGGTCCTGCAAAGGTGCTGGGGCGGTTTTTGAGTGGGGCACCTGAGCCATAACAGACATATTTAGCAGGAGGACTCTGTGTGACACATCGCCCAAGCCATATTTTAGAAATCGTATTTAAGCCTTGTTGAAACTATTTCAAAAGATCTTTGGTGGCCTAACTACTTTTGTGACCACACTCCAGGGTCTCATCTTCTGACCTGAACCTGGACTTGCAGTTCTTGCGTATGCCAGGCCTGCTCTTCCTTCCTCCAGGCTACGCCCGGTCTGCGCCCAACTCTGGGGCCGAAGCGTGCTCTCCAAAACCTGTTGCCCGAGCCTACTTGTGGTTTTTTCCATGTTTTCCGCCCACGTCCATATTTTCCAATGTTTTATCCATAGCTTTTCCACATTTTCCCGCCTGCGCACATTTCTTCGATATTTTTAATGTTTATTATGAAGCTTTGAAATATGACAAAATATGCTAGCCTGAGTGCAGCTGTACGCTTGCTGTACGTAAGTGTGTACGTACATAGGGTGATGCCCCGAGCTGGCGCCAGGGCACAGCCATGCATATTCTAGGCCCGAGACACTAGACCTGGAGCCCTGTTGGTAGCCTTAAGCCCGAAACCGAAACCATGTGAAATCCGCATCTCAAGCCGGGCAGCGGCCTTCCTAGCGTGAAATCTCGAGCACTTTGCAGCATGTTGCAGGCAGCCTTGCGTCAGACTCTGGCTTCTATATAGCATCCTTCCCAGGAGCAGTGTAGTTACAAAGCTGCATGCCAGTCCTTGCGAAGCCCACATGCCGGCTACCACCATCTCCACCAGCGCTCCGGGCTACACCAGGACCAGCTGTTCGGCCAATGTGGCGATGCCGGCCGCGACCTACCCCTACATCGTGACGAGGATGCGAGCTCCAGTGACCTACGCTGCTGATAAGCAGTACACCAACTTGCCTGCCTGTGAGGTGCTTCCAACCTGCATGCCTGCCATGAGAAATTTGGACCATCAGGGAAAGTGGTTCACGTTTTGAGGTTTTGGGCCGTGGTTTGAAGATTATGGGCCTATATGAAATTCCATGTTAGTTTAGGGAAGCAGTGTTGAGTCTAACAGCATGCTATTTGGGATTGTATGTTTCACATCTTTAGCACGCCGGTTTCAAAGGTGTTAATGTTTAGGATAGGGTTTAGCACTTCAGGCTGTGCCAAATTTCCGGGGGGATCTAAGAAGTAGATCTGCCCGTAGGGGTCGCAACGACCTGATGATCGTCAAGAGGAAAATCCTGAAGGGTTTCGGGGTAGTTTGTCCGATCCTAGAAACGCAAGCCAGCATACCACTCAGCATGATACCTCTTAAAATCTTAGCCCTGAACCCTAAAAGGGAGGTCGCGCACCCAAAGCTCCAAGCCTTGAGCCCTAAACTCTAAACCCCAACCCTTCAACCATAGTCCGTAAACCCTAATCTGTACATGTGCCAAAAGCATCCAAAAGCGCAGCCTTTCAAGGGACTGACTAGTTGTTCAGGTGGACAACCTCCTTGAAGGCCTGGTCGCTGTGGGCATCAAAGCTCCGCGCCACGGAAATGTTGGATTGTTGTGTTATCGCAGATTTTAATTTCAAAGTGGCCGTTGAATCAGGGCTTGAAATGCCTGACTTCATATCCAGATGATTCCCATACCCCTTCATTTTTGGGCCGCCCAAGCCCCAAGTTGCCTTAGGTAAGAATGTTGACCCTGTTAATGAGATGTTGTTCTTGTCTGATCCTGCATGCAGGGAGGTCCAGGTATACAGTTTTGCCTTGGCCGCCTTAGCCATAGTCGTGTCGCCATTTGGGGCCCCAAGAGTATTGTTCACGGTCTAGGAGCTTAAGGGGGTGAAGGTGATGAGGGGCTTCTTTCATGAGCAAAAACCACGTTGTAGCCCAACTAGACGTGGCTTTGTGCGGTTGGTTCGGTGCATCTTTGCACTCACTGGTTTCGGCTTGCAGTTGCCAAGCGCGTTGCTTTTTGTTGCATTTCCGCACGGAAATCACGATGACGACGCTTATCAAGGTCTTGGCTTGGCTACCCTAGGGCTCCAGTTACCTGAGCAATGGGCTCTGGGTCCTACACACCGTATGTATGTAGCCCTGTAGCCCATTGCATAAGTAACTTGGAGCCCAGGGATACCCAAGCACTAGAGCGTGAATGCCAGAAACATGCAACCATGAAGCGTGCATACAGAGGCCCAATACGTTGGCATCGAATATTCAACTTTCCACATCACCTGAAGCCAATGCTAAACAACAAGCAGGTAAGCTATGAAGGTTTAGGAGTTGCCAGATTCGGGGTCAGTGCGTAGAGGGATATGATATGTACCTAGACGCAACATATGGATGTTTCTCAAAGTTAGTGGCCGCTGCCGCATCTATGCAGTAGCATCGTCCTCCACTTTCAAGGTCCCAAGTTCAGAGAACCTTGAGGATTAGATCGGAGGTTTTCAAGAATATGCTCCAGTTTAGGGTACGCTAAGTACAAGGGGCCATGTTATTGGATCCAATATGAGCCATGATTTCGACAAGGTGCCATATGGTTGACTGCAAGGATCACTCACCGGTTGTGAGTAGGAAATGGCGACATGGATGCCTATATGGTAGCTTCGATATAATTCTAAAAGTTTTAGTGGTGTCCATCATCTTTTCCATCCCCGCAACCCAGAACGCTAAACGAAACCCTTCAACCCAGAACTTACAGCCCTACAAGCACTAAAGCCTTGAAATCCTAAAACTTTAAGCTCTAAACTGTAAACCCTAAACTGAGGCCGTTCGCCTCGGCCGTCCAGAAATCATGCGTCCGGAGGTCTCGCGCTGTGCAGCCCGGCAGAACTATCAGTTTAGTTTTTCTGAAGTTTAAGGTTCTTTCGCTATCCCCCAGGTTCCCGTCGATCTACATTAAATTGAATTAGCCCTAAGTGATCTCAGTTTCGGCGCGGGGGTATTATAGGGCCGGTATAGGGGGATGTTTAGGAGAACCCATTGACTAACGGCGGGATATTTTGCTTAAAGCCTCCAGTAATGTGTAATTCGCACGCAAAGAGGGGGTATGTGGGTAGTGTAAGTCCGAAATTCTAAGGTATATAAAATATATAATCGCTTCCCACTGGTATCAAACACCACCCTAAAATTGAATACGGGTTCCCCAAAATCCATAATTCTGAAACCTGCACCCAAGACTATTTGTAACAGGGCCCGGACTAAAGTTAATTGCGGCTCGGATCCTCTGGATTAGGGGAGGTTTTGGCACGGCTCTTCAAGATTAGAGACCTCCTTGATTTCCTAGGTTTTGATTGTCTTTGAGTGGCTTTCATAGGCATTTAAATAGAATAATTCCAGCAACAGATTTCAAGGCCCTCATGTGGAACAGTCCCTTAAAAGGCCCTAATTGGGAAGAGTCCCCAATAACGCCCTGATTTCAAACGGTCCTTGGTACGGCCCTAGCCTGAAAGAGCCCCTTATAAGCCCCTAATTTGAAATAGTTCCGTATACGGCCCAAATTTGGAATAGTCCCTTATGAGCCTCCAATTTGAGATAGTCCCTGATAAGGCCCTAATTTAAATGGTCCCTGATAAGGCACTCTTTGTCCCTAATAAGGCCCTAATTTGAAATTGTCCCTAGTAAGGGCCTAATTCGAAATAGTTTCTTATACCGCCCGAGTTTGGAAGAATCCCAAATAGAGCCCTAATTTGAAACTGTCCTCTGTAAGGCCATAATTTGGAATAGTCCCCCATGAGCCCCCAATTTGAAATAGTCCCTAATAAGGCCCTAATTTGGATGGTCCCTGATAAGGCACTCTTTCCAAATAGTCCCTAATAAGGCCCTAATTTGAAATTGTCCTTAGTAAGGCCCTAATCTGAAATAGTCCCTTATTGATCTAATTGAATTTTATGCGATTTCAATCAACTTTGTATTTGCACCCCGTAATGTTCAGGTCGTACGATAAATACCTCCCTTATATTGGATACGGTTCCGGGTATTTACATTATAGGGGGGGGCAGCCGTTTTATTCTAGGGGGAAACGATTGAAGTGGAGTAAGATTTCTTCCATCCATGGGCGGGTCAAAGACGTTAGGGGCCCAAGTATATACTACATAGCGACATGGACCATTTGGGAACTCACTTTTTTTTTGTTATTCTGTTGTTGGCTTCCTGCAGCCGCAAGCTTTTCGCGTGCACAAAGCGCCCTATCAGATGCGTGGTATATCTGGAATGCACCGGGAGATGCACCTACGAGCATGTGAAGGACATTCTTCCTCTACCCTAAACCCTAAACCCTAAACCCTAAACCCTGAATTCTGCTCCGAGCCGACCTCTCAATTGGTTAGGCTTGCGCGAAGACCACTGCGTAAAACCACAACGCATGAGGCATTCCAACTTTGTTTGTATTGTTTCTGAGTCTTGCAAGCAGAGTTGGGCCCTCGCACCCTAAACCCCACAACCTAGCGCCTAAATTTCGAACCCCTATCACCGTATCCCTACAGTAAAGATCCACCTGATAACTGGGTTTCAGGTGCCAAGAGCTCTCAGACTATAGTACTTGGGGCCTGTGCCTATAAGGCCTCGATCATTCTTTAGGTGATTTTACGTGCATGCATCCTTATACCGTAAAGCTTAAGCCCTTGACCTATAGATCCTAACCCACCGCAAAGGTCGGACCCAAAGCAGCAGGGCTTAGGCATCAAAAGCCTTTCAGAGTATAGTGCATGGGGCCTATAACGCCTCAGTATTTGGGTACCTGGACCCTGAAACCCTAAACTCAAAACCCTAAAGCCTCAACCAGAGCTAGTGAGCTTTTCGCCCAAGGTGGTTGAAAATGTTGCAATGGAAGCCATCGGCGTTTCTTCCTTCAAGGACCAGTGCTGCCTTCAAAGACAAGTTTTGTGTTCCCAGATCCCCAAAGCCCCAGTATAGGGGTTTAGGGTTTAAAGGTTTAGGTTTACAGAATACCGACTTGTTCGGCTATGTTTATGGGGTGTGGGCTAGGTTGTGAGGTCCGGGTGCCTTCAAAGACAGTTTGGCATTCTGGGTTTTAGAGCATATGGTTTCTCAGTGCACGGTAGGGTTGCACTTTAGGGTTTTAGGATTCCGGGGTGTCCGGATTGAAGGTGTTACAAGTTTGGGGTTTAGGGTGTGAATTCACCTCCCCCCCAAAACAAAAGGCATGCAACCCCATACAGCCCCATGTCAACACAAGTCCACACAATGGAAGCCTTGTAGTCTCGGCTGTTGATGGATGAAGTCTTGCCCGATCTAGGGTTCCGAAGCATGTTCCCGTAGCGTTTAGGCCTTGGGGAATTCGGGGTGGTGCACGATTTTTTGGAATGGTGTCTTCCAAAATAGGTGTACCCCAGCATAGACCCCCAACATAATTATCATAATTCTTACTATAGGAACCCCAACACGGTACCCTTCATCTTGGGAAACACGCAAATATGGTTTGCAGGAGGATTGACCACAAGGTTGCTAATTCCAGGGTTTAGGACGTAGACCTTTTCTATGTTGAGCTGTTGTTAAGGAACTTACATTAGGTTCCAATCATAAGGAACCCCTTTTATTTACTATATACCCCAATAACTACATGATAACTTGAATGTGAACTTAACAACAACCCTGTATGAGGCTTATGTGATGGTAATGGGTGGTTATTGAATTATGGAATCCGCATATGTGTTTTCAGTTACTTTTGAACACCACCAAATGACCCGCCCTCTGCATTTCTAGGCGTGCACCCTTAAACCCTAAACCTGAAAGTACACCCTAAAACGCGAAACCATAAACCCTAAGCCCTAAACCATAAACCCTAGGCCCTAAACCCTAAACTCTAAACCTTAAACCTTAAGCCCTGGAACTGGGGAACCTTCCTGGGAGCGCCCGGGCTGAAGCCTATATCCGCTTGTGTTTGGTGCGTATGCACCATGAATCCTACACCCGAAACCGTTTGCATATGAGCTAGAGTCCAAATTCCTTAAAGGGGGTCATTTCGGGGATTATACAGGGGACAAGTGGGTCCTCACTCAGGCCCTAATAGAGAGTAAGAGGTATGCGAGCTTGCTGGTTTCCATTTATCATTGGATCTTTGCTCACGTTGGGAAAACTGCGTTGATGGAACAGAGCCTGCACCGCCCGCAGGGGTAGGAATTTGGAATCAGTACAATAGTACTAGGGACACTAGGTGCAAGATTTCCTCCGGCAGCACACACTAGCATAGACCTCCCAAATACAAACCAGTGACATTTAACCCGCAAACAATGGGTTTGTAGGCCAGTATGATGGGTCTCTGGGAGGTCTAGGTATGGTATCATTAGGCTTGGGTTTCAGGACATGTTGGCCGTGCTCCCTTATGGATTTCAGTAGGATTCTACGTCTGGAAAGAAGCCTTTCAAATGGGATTGTGGAACAAAGTGTAGAGTTACGGCGGGCTGGGCTTTGGATTTACAGGCTTTTTAGGTTGAAGCCCAACAGCCTTGAACCATGTCGCATCACTGCCCAAACTCTACTTAAAGGTCAGGGCGGACTTAGGAAACCTAACCCACTTACCAAGTCCCCCTGTTGCCCCAAGTATGCACGGTTTTAGGATTCTGCCGGAAACTTATAGGACTTTAGCAGGCCTTAGATCCAGAGTGGGGGTTAAGATTTAGGGTTTAGGGTTCAGGGTTTAGGGTTTAGGGTTTAGGGTCCGCATAATGACGAATGAAGCAGTTGAAGCTCAGTTGAAAGCCCTTGTGGGAACCCCAACCCAGACTTAGGATTGAAACGGCGGATGCGTGGACATTCGGGAGTTCATGGGTCACTGTAGCTAGTGTTTGTTCCGTGTTGAAGGCAACATCTGAGTTCGAAAAGCGAGAGAGTTGTGCAAAGTTACAACCTCAAGGAGCCTTTTTGACGCTGTGAAAATCTGAAAACCCTAAACCCTAACCCCTACTCTATACCTCTCGCACAGACAAGGACATCTACATTTTTCCTAGAACTTCATGGCTTCACCATGTAGAAACCCTTGAAAGCTTTGCAAAACGACCAGGACGTTCCAGAGAAGGATAAGAGAAAAGCGATTCAAAACGCCATGGAAGATGCCCAGGCGAGCGGTTCACAAAGCTTACTGGTGTATGGGAAGTGGGGTTGCGGAATCCTATAATAACTGGTTGACTATCATAGATCAATCCCCATGTGCACCCTTCTTCATTATAGTGATGACTTAGCATGTTTAAAGTCCACAATCGATTTAAAAGAAGATGGGCCATGAAGCTACAAACGAATATGACCACAACCGTCGATGCACGTGTTCGGAAGACTGGAGGCATGGTCATGTGATGGAGACAATCTTGCACAGCCTTGTAGTGCATTGGGGATCCTAAGTGGTGCGAAGTTGCCGCCATCCATCGTAAGAGATATTCACCGGCAGTGGCAACAGTCCGGTGGTCATGCAGGTGCAAGTACCCAGTTGCACTAACAATGGGTGCACGAAAGCCAATACCCCTACGTAACCGTGACATTTCAAGACGGTAGCTCCGGCATGAACTAAGCAGGTTATCTGCTGCACCGTGGTCACTGCAGGGAGCGCGCTTCTGAAAGACTTCCGTGGCTTGTGCTGGCTGAGGGAAGGGATTTGCCAGATTTGTGGGTTCAGGTTTAAGGGTTATAGTCCCCCTTAAGTAGATAGAATCTAGGGTATATGAGGATCTTGTAATATACCCAAAGCCATATTCTATCTACTTAAAGTGGACTGTAGAGGTTTGGGGGTCTTCGGGGCTGCACTTAGCACGCAGCACAAAGAGTGCATGTAAATCTACCTCTCCGTCACACCCCAAGTCTATAAAAGAAAACCAACATTGGACCCCAACGTCTATGAATGTGATCTACCTAGGGCCATTTGAAGCCTTAGGGTTTATGTTATATACTTTTGGCCCCTGGTTCAAAGACTTTAATTTTGTACCCTTAATGTTTGTAACCCCAGGTTGGGGGTCCCAAATATCCTTGTTAAGGGCTATCTCCATGGTTTAGGGACCAAGGGTACAAACCGAAAAAACTCCCTGACTGGTAACTTCTAAAGAAGTGTCTGGTGGGTAGTTTCCCCCAGGTAAGCTTTGCATAGGCATAGCCCTGATCTAGTACGAGCGTTCCCATACTGGGTTGTTGTTAAGGAATTTTCGCTGAGTTACCATACTGGGTATATGTATATATATATATATGTACAGAGTACAGTAGGGTTTCCCCAATACAGTAACTTAGAATTTAGGGGCTTGTATTATAGGGGTTACTGGGGGGGATACTAGGAGTTTAGACTATAGCTCATATAGGCCTTGTATCGGCCATATGTCAGGGTACCCACCTGGTAACTACCCTTAACCCTAAACCCTATAGCAACCACAAGGGAACTCTGGCCCTCCCCTGTTAGCCATGCCCTTCTGCGTAGAAGCGACCTGCTTGAGCACCCAACAGATGGGATTTTAGGGTTTAGGGTGAAATCGCCGGGCGTAATTTACCCCCCGCCCCCCGCCCCTGATCATCAATACCTCCAATTTCCCATGATGATATATTGGGGGAAGGAATACTTCTATCAGCTATAGCCTGAACTCCTCACACCGGAGTTATTGGAAGTTGAATAGGGGGTTATTATAGGGGAAAAATTAGGGGGATACTAGGAGTTTAGACACCAAACCTTAAAACCCAACCCTGTACTAGACATTATTAAGGGGATACTAGGAGTTTAGACTCTGACTAATATCATGCGGGTGGCGAGCTTCATGTTTAAGGGTTGGAGATTAGTTGAGTTGGTTGGGAACCCAGGTGAGGGTTAGGATTTATGGTTCAAGTTTTAGGATTGAGATTTTTGGTTGCAATTGTTTTCCAGTACAGGTTCTGGGGGTTATAGTTTTTTGGGGTACTTGGATCCGAGTATGGGAGTTGTACGCCATCCGACATTCCATGTAAGGAGGTGGTCAATCTAGCCCCCTAGTAAGATAACGTTTCAGGTGTAAGGGTTTAGGTAAAGAAGCCCTAAACGCTAAACCCTAAATGTATATATATATATATATCCTACATTGGGTCCTACACCCAACAAGCCGGTAGCAGGAGCCCTACATCCGTAGTGTTTTTTCTGAAAACAAGTTTAGGTCCTCCAACTTCAACACCATATATATATATATATACACACACACTCACCCATGGGCTTAAGGTTTGGGGCCAATACTCCTAAGGAACCCGACATATCCTAACCCAAAAACCATAATCAACACCCTACTTCATATGATTGCAGGGTACGTGGACCTTCAGCCCAGTACCTTTCCAAGTAGGCTAGGCGCAGGTCCATTTTTTAGGGTGTAGGGGTTAAGCCCCTAATGCTAAACCCTAAGCCCCAAACCCTAAATCCTCAAGCCCAGGTGCATGCAAGCTGTATAGTGCCAAAGCAACAGCAAAGAGGGTCAAACTTCACTCAACCCGACCTGAAGTCAGTACGGTTCGTATCAAACCCTACACTCTACTCCGGTATCCTTTTTGAATTCACATAAGCCCCTGCAGTAGAACAAGCCTAGGCGTCCACCCTATACCCCCAAACCCTATTCTGACGTGAAACGTGCCCCTACATGGAGGGTCAGGTGGACTAAGTAAGTATACTTGTAAATCCTATAAGCCATACAGTAGCCCCAAGTATCCCCATTCTTAAGGCACTTCTGAAGTCCCGCGGACCCTAAACTCCAAATACTACAGTAGTTTCCATGTTGCCCTCCAAGTAGCCCCAAGGGTTCAAGTACCTAATCATCATATACTTAGCCCAAACCTGTAATATAACTACTATTATCCTAAACCCAAGAACCTCATTATTGAGTACTTGGACCCTAAACCCTATATACCCTTATATACCCCTATATAGCCCTATATACCCCTATATACCCCCATATACCCCCTTTAAAGGGGACCCTAATTATTGTTTAGGGTTGGACCAGCTAAGGTTTCCCCTTGGTTCTTGTGGATGAGGGCTCACAGGCCAGGTTGTGTACTTGGAGGTTGCCCAGAGGGTCCAAGTACCCAATGATTAGGTCCTTGGGGTTTTGGGCAATTAGGTCCCTTTAAAGGCGATCTATAGGGGTATATAGGGTTTAGGATTTAGGGTCCAAGTACCCTAAAATTAGGTACTTGGGTTAAGGGGAACAGTAATTTTAGTACAGGTTCTGGGTAAGTATATGATGATTAGGTACTTGGACCCTGAACATTCTACGGTTGCATATAAAACGGCTGAGGGTTCAGGGATTAGGGTCTATAGGGTTGATAGGGTTTAGAGATTAGGGGTTATGGGGTTCAGGGATTCGAGTTAAGGGCGAAGGGATTTGAGTGTAAATGGTTTAGTCATCTGAGTAAAGGGGTGAAGCAAGAGGCTTCATGGGGTTCAGGGATTAGAGTTCGGGGCCTAGGGTTAAACTAGCGGGATGAGAGTTTAGGGTGTTGGGGTTGAGGCCTTGGAGGTCCGCAAACCCTAATTCCTCAACCCTAAACCTCCGTTTGATAACCTACTTGCAGGCACCCTGATGTTCCCTGAAAAAGTGCCAAACCTCGGAAGTATAGCTTTAAGTTCATGATGACTTTCATTACGTTTAGGGTTCAGAGCTTCAAGTTCTTGATGATTATGATTACTATTACCTGTAACTGAATTAAAATTGTCATAATAGTGATTTGCATTTTTTCAAGTAAGTATTGTCATAATAGTGATACTTGTCGTAGTACTCGTAGTACTGGTGTTATTACACTATATAGGTTGTTTCTTCTAAGCCCCAAAGTATGGGGTCCCGTGGCTTATGGCTTCATGCTTCTGATAGCGGAAATCGTGCTCCCTCTAAGGATCCTATAGCACCTGAAATTTCCAGGAATGAGGAACCTAGCAAGCTGCGAGGTTCCTCTATTGTGTTTGAGTGCGGACGGCTGCGGGAGCTGTTGCACCCTAAACCCCAAAGCCCTGAAACCCCAAAGCCTAAACCCCTAAACCCCAAACCCCTTAAGCCTAAACCCTAAACACTAAGCCTGCAGAGGCAAGGTTGGAAAGTTCCAGTGTCATTGGGCAGCAGACCACATTCCACAAGTTTCAACGCACTGGCGCATGTTTGCCACCGGGGCAGCCGGACGCAGAGGAGGAGGAAGGAGGGCGACCCGGTGGTGCCATTGTGGGCCCTTTTGTATGCACCCGCTGCGGAGACGACTCCAACAGTACCCACGCCCTGGGCCGCCACAGTAACAGCGGGGTTTTCGTGACAACGCAGAAACACCGCCAACGGCAGCAGCAGGAGCTGCTAGGGCAAAAACACTAGCAGCGGCTCTAGAGCAGCGGCTGAGGCACCAGTTGGAGGAGCAGCAACTTTACTTGGAGGGTCATGCGGACGTAGTAGGTAGGTTCATAATTTGGATAACGAGGCTGGCGATGGTAACCAAGATCCTGGACGGATGTTGCATCCATCTGATGAGTTCATCTAGGTGTTTTATTGCTACTGTAATTGGTAGTTTCCCAAATAGGGGGATCCCAATGTAGACCCCAACACACTTTAATCCTTACTATTGAGACCCCGAAATGGTACCCCTAATTTTGGGAAACACCCCATTATTATTGTAATTGCTATTGGCATACGCACAGAATTCAATGGTCACAGGCGCGTAGGGCTCTAAGTTGATTACAACAAGAGTTGCCAACGACATAGATGTGGTAGTTCCCCAAAATAGGGAAGCCCACTGTAGGCCCCAATAGACTATAGGGTTTAGGGTTTAGGGTTTAGTCTGTATTATGGGAACCCCCCAAAAAGGTACACCTAATTTTGGGCAATGC
The DNA here is from genome assembly GCA_905231905.1 of Symbiodinium pilosum. Lineage (NCBI taxonomy): Eukaryota > Dinophyceae > Suessiales > Symbiodiniaceae > Symbiodinium > Symbiodinium pilosum. The sequence continues at coordinate 25,666 of CAJNIZ010001103.1, forward strand.
CAATTTGGAGTTGCAGCGCCCGGGCCAGAGCGTGGGATATCAAGTTGCTTGTGGGGTTAGAGTTTGGGCCTGCAGGTTTCAAGCTTTAACCGCTTACGCCTTGGGTGGACCCCGCACCCAGTAATAGTGATTATAAGGGATAATAAGGATTATTTTTGGGGCCTCTTATATTCCTAATATACCACTATTACAGGGTGGGGGGTCCTACTAAGCCATAGGGATCAATTCCCTCATCCCCTGCTATGTCCCGATAGGAGCTTAGGGTTCAATTTTGGGGGGATAATCCAGACGCCCGATTAATAAACCCTCTCCCCTTAATAGGGATTATACTAGGGATCCCAATATGTAGGCCCTTACAAGGAGGGTGTTTATTGATCACGGGTCTACATAAGTATTTACATCCATCGACACGATGCTCTTTACTCAATCATCTTGTGAAAATTAGCGATCGTAGCGTTCATGGGACAGAACGCGGAACGAAACACAAGCAATAAACGGAATGGAGCCCTCGGAATTCCGAAAACCCATCCGACCCTAGACCCTAAATCCTCAACCCATCGAGCAGGGTACCCGACCTATCACTACCCAAAAATCATGTCCCGATTTACCCCTGTCATAGTACCTATCTTCACCCCTCCACGCCATAAACCCTGAACCCTCAACCCTAAATCCTAAACCGTTAGCACCAGTAAGCCTCCCTGCAGGTAACAGAGCCGGCAACCCTTATTCCCATTTGCCGCGGTTGCCAGCAGCTGGTCACTCGCCTGATTCTAGGGGAGGTATCCGAAACCAGGGTCCTTGTATTAGGGTTTAGGGTGATTATTGACCCTACTCAAGAGGCCGCTAACGTGGGCGTAACAAACGGGGGCGTAAGGCCCCCTGCCCCAAACAGGCCCAAATGGCGCAATCGGTCCCAAACGGGCCCATTTTGAATTTTCCCATTTTTGGTCCTTTTTCTCACAAGTCTTGAAAGATAAGT
>CAJNIZ010001104.1:0-11803 GCA_905231905.1 Symbiodinium pilosum
AGCAGGTGATCCTCCCTGGGGCTTAGGAATAAGGCTTTGGGGTTTAGGGTTTGGGGTTTAGGGTTTAGGGTTTAGGGATTTAGGATTTAGGGTTTAGGGTTTAGGGATTTAGGGTTTAGGGCTCTAGGGTTTAGTATAGCGTTGGGATTTTTTTGGGTAGGGGTCCTTAGGATTTGTCAAGATGATAGGACAACTATAGGGACCCTGACAAAACGCATGTAGAAGTTTCGATTTTCTTTGCCATTCCCTCAAGCCGAAAACCCATCAAAATGCCCTTTGCCTGATAGGGCTACCCCTAATACGCCCCAAAAGGATCCAATAATCCCAAATAAAGAAGGCCCATAACTTGCGGCGACCCATAAGGCCTAACCCTAAACCCTAAACCTACCCCATGATTCGCCTGTGTTCAGCAGCCAGGCATGGCCACCATGCTTCTCCAGCTTGGCTGCGAGCCTTCGACTTCTGTAAAGTAACAGTAGGGTTCAGGGTTAGGGTTCAAGGTTTAGGGTTTAGGGTTCAGGGTGTAAGGGTTTAAGTGTCTATTGGTTCAGAGTTTAGGGTTTAGATGGGTTTAGTGTCTAGGGCTCTGGCCCTAACCCAAGGTTTAGGGAAGCCCTAACCCAAGGTTTAGGAAGGTTTTAGTAGTCGGGAGCAGATAATGACAAACAAGGTCCACAGAAGCTCCGTGCGCTGTGTAAAAGGTTTAGGGCATCGGTTTACAGAAGGGCTTCGCGCTGCATAGTTGGGAAAGAAGGTATTGAAAGAAATTCAGGTTCGGCGGTCATGCAACGTAAACCTGATGAAAATCCGTAAAGAATTTCCATCAAGGAGCATCTCGGCATAATGGTAGGGGTGCATGGCCAGGAAAGGCCCACCGAAGCATGCAGAGAAGGTAGCCTTCGGAAGGGTTCAGTGGGTTTAAGGTATGGGAGGGCTTCTGAGGCCTTGCCGTCAGGAGTCGGATCCAGGTAAAAGATGCTACATTGGAAGTTCTCTCCTTGTAAGAGTACCATGCCACTACAATGTGAAGTAACTAAGCTGTTACTGACCTTGCTCGACCCTTCCTTCAGCAAACGTGGAAGCTTAGAGGGGATCCTGCGAGTATATAGTCCCCCTTAAGTAGATAGAATATGGGGTATATGGGGATCTTATTATAATATGCCTAAAGCATCCTAAAGCCATATTCTATCTACTTAGGGGGGAATATACAATAAGGGGCTTCTCTTTTCAGATGCTCCTTACTTTGCTTGGGATTTCAGTTTTAGCGCATCTAGGACCAGGATTTACAGACAGGACGCTGTAGGCTTGAAAGTAGGACTTTTGTGGAGGACTGCGATAAGCAAGATTTAAGCTCAGGATTGATAATAAAGCCCTGAACCCCAAACCCTGCGCCTCCTGTAAGAATCAAGGTTCTCGAAGAGCTGAGTGCTTCCTACACGCGGGCACGCGCGCCCCGAAGGCGATCTCCAATTTCGAGATCCCCAGATACCCGAATTTAGGTGGGTCCTTTACCATGAGAGGTCAAAGGGGTGTAAAGGTAGATATGGTAGCCTCCCTATCAAATCCCCATCATGAAACTATAAGCGGAGGTGTCCCTCTTACCCGACGGACCCTGCAGTATAGACTTCCAGGTTCGGAGATTTTTTCCAGGCCAACGTAATATATACCCTATTATAATGTAGGAGCTTCCATTTTCTTTTCCATTATCCCTATATTACCCCAGTATTCCCTCACTCGCCACTAAACCTAAACCCTAAACCCTCTTATTCCATTATTCCCTTATTCCCTGCTACCCCTAAACCCTAAACTCGAAAATCATGCCTTGTTCCCTACTCGCCCCCACATGGCCAGATTGGAATGGACTGACTGCAGGGTAATTTGGACGGGCTTAGGGTTTAGGATTTGAAGTTCCATTGTTGAGGCAATACCCTAAACCCTAAACCCTAAAACTTCTTAAACGCTAAACCCTTGGGCCGGAAGGATCTGCTAACCCCGAATAATGTTGTTGACTCTTAGGCCCCTGTATCACCTGAGCAACTTTGTTATGGTGGGTGCACAAAATAAGAATGATGTTTCTGTATACCGAATACCATACACAAAAGGAGGCTATAATCTTCCTCTGTATTGGGTACCATAGTCTACTTTTGAAGGCCTGAGGCTCCGTGACGCCCATCTCTGTGCCGGCGACCTCTGGGCATTTAGGATTCAGTCACGGGGATTTAGCTGTCTGAGGGGACGTTCTAGGGGACCATTGTAGCTACATTTGGGCTATGCATGGCTTGTATCCTGGCTAGCATTTTGGTTCGACTTCTGGTTCCAACTTGTACTCCCTTGATTGAAGCAGTGGCCTAAATGATTGGAACGGGGGTCTGGGGGCTGAGATATGCAAAACCACAGCGGTTTAAGGGTTTTGGGTTTAGGTTCAGGGTTTGCGGTTTATACTACAGCTATATGGGGTGTGTAACACAGTGAACAACCTACTTGCTGAGTCCCCTGGTCCTTGAAGGATGCAGCGGTTATATAGAGGTTATGAGAGCATAATATTGGTACATTTTTTCGGGCTTTCGCAGTAAACTGTAAGCCCTTTAGCCGAAACCGCTAACCCCACCAATCCTTTTGGGTTCGGGTTTCCCACTTGTGCGGGCAGCTCTGCACAGCTTCAAAAGCACTCGCAGCAAAATCACAACTGGACCCTGCAAGCGACAGATGAATCACTTGTGTGCTTCAAATGCTCAATCCTCGTTGCAATAGCGCACCATCAACATGCTCGAGAGTCATCTATGGTAGGGAGAATAGTGGCCAATAACCACACTAAAGCAATCCCTTTGCAAGTCCTGATAATATTTCACAAGCCCCTCATTTACCTCAAAGCACTGAGTGGAAGGCTGAGTGAATGGCACACTCTCACAGACAAACATGGTGCCCTATATAGACTGGTAGATTGCATTATGATTGCCAGATCCAGGAGGATGAGGTCCCTTTGGGGTCTAGGGTATTGGCTAAGAATCAAGAACCCACGAGGCAAGACTTCCTGTGTCCTTCCTCAATCAGAGGCTCCAAAACCCCTAGCGAGACGGGACCGGGGTATATTGGGGGTTTTGAAGGAAAACATGTGGGTTCCTTCCTCTAAATTCCTGAAACCTGAAACCAAAACTCACCCGAGCCGTAAACTTCAAACCCTATGCCATAGGTGGACACCCCACCCCGTAATGTTGACTATGATGGTGGTGATTATATCAGGGCCCCCTCATAGTCCAATTATACCACTATTACAGGTTGGGGGGTCCACCTAACCTATGCCACAGTCATGACGACCTTGGCAGTGTAGCCAGAGATGAAGTGATACATCACCTGAGCCGTGATTTCGTTTGGGGCAGAATACTGAAGATTTACGTCCTAGCTGTTGATTTGCCGAGCCCCCAGAAAGTCAACCGTCTAAACGTGACAAGATGATGGGTAGGTTTTAGGTCATCCACTCAGCCACTAAGCTGTATGAAGATCAGGTTTTGAAACTGTCGCTATTGCAGGGTACAATGGGCTCCTGGGAACGGACTGGCAAGAGTCTCACCATGTTCAAATCATGACCTACCGCCCACGTTCCGCGAGCCTACATCAAAACAGGACAAATTCGAGACACTGTTCGTGGACCCTCAACCGTAAACCGGGGCCCAATACTCCCTGCAACCTAGCCAGTACTCACTAAACTTTGAATGCAAGGTAGGAACAACTTACTTACACGATGCTCATCTCCCTCGCCCCTATATATCTCTGATAGACTCTGCCTCAAAGTCCGATTGCCATCATCTTGGCACATCTTACCAACGCTCAAAGACCCTCCACTACAAAACCCTAAATCCCTTGTTACAAATCCTGATATATTCCTATACACACCCCAGTTTCCATTCCATTTTTCATTCAACCCCTAACCCTAAATCCCTTGTTTCAAGCCCTCACGACCTGCTCCTTGGTGAGTTTGGAGATCGGCGGAAGCACGCCGAAGGCATCGCAGGTCAGGAGAATCACGTTGCCTGAACTCGAGATGTCTCAGGGCAAAAGAATTTGAGTCTCCGGGTGCAGAGAGCCTAGCTTTAGGTTTAGACCTTAGATCTTTAGGGATTTGGGGGGGTTCAGGGCTGAGGAATCCTCAAGACAAGGGCATCGACATCCTACGCATGGATTACGAAGACGTTCTGGGGCAGCTTTGAAGGGCCACACTGTATAGTCCCCCTTAGGTAGATAGAATATGGCTTTGGGTATATTCCCCATATACCCCATATTCTATCTACCTAAGGGGAACTATAGGTTTAGCCCCCACCCGCCCACTGACAGCCACCACAAGGGAAAATGGTAGTTCTGTTGGGGCCCGCTCTAGCCTTAATAAACTACTATTGCTGGTGGTGGCCTGACACAAGCCATACTGCATCTATTATGTCAGATCAGAGTGTTGTTACACTTTTCAGGCTTGGTATAAGGTGGAAGGGGATGTTTGAGGGAGCAGAACTCCCTCAACCTAAAGCAGCGAAAGGTTGACCGAGTTCTGCTTCCTTGTCGGGATACTAGCATCAATTCTGATCCTATATTGCCTTGAGATTTTCTATAGTCAGAATCGGAAAACAAGAGCTAACAAAGGCGCAGAGTGGCTGGGATGGGTGTCCACTTTGGCCGGGATGAGTGCGTTGGGAATGTAGTGCAGCGGGTAGGCACATCGCGTGTTCTCCGTCAGAGTGACATTGTCATAGTCCACCTGCCGATTCCACTCGTCAAAGACCACATTCTCCAGCACCTGACTTCGAGATGTTGATAGCAAAATGCAGGAACTCTCAAACCCTAACTCCAAACCTTAATTGCCGTTCCCATTTAGGAAACGGACACTATCCCTCGGAAGTTGCTGCAGAAGGTCCTTCAAAAAACATGTACGGGCTTTGGCATCGAAAAACGTAGCCATGCAGGACTTGTGAAGGACGAATATCATGTTGAGGTCTATCCGAGGTACCTTAAACCATAGCCATGCAAGACGCCTAGGACGATAATAGTCTACATTCGCCCGTTTTAGAAGCCACAGAGGTCTTTCTAGGCTCTTTTTCGTGAGAGTTCCGTGTTCGTTGTTGGCAGAGACCTAAATTCAAAACCATAAACGATAAACACCCGAAACAGAAAGCCCCAAACCCTAAAGCATAAGCCCCAAATCAGCATCGCACGCGGACCTGACATTTGCCCCGAAAGATATCAGGTCTCCCTGACCCAGCACAAGGTTTGGGGTTTAGGGGACCTGGTGTTATATAGTGGCTTTAGAGGGGTTATGTGAAGATATTCTGGGCATTCTGTGGGGATTATGTATATGAGTTAAGGTGTGGAAGATAGGTGGATGGAGGAAATCTTGCACTACCCTGTAGACCTTGCACGCTATGAACCACAATGGGTGCAGGATTTCTTCTATCCACCAAAAGGGCCAGACCAAGATCACAAGTCAGCCCATAATCAGGGTTTAGGATTCTGGGTTTGGGGACGTCATCTTGACGATGGGGGGATTTCGAACGACAGGACAATTCCTGGCAACTCTTGGAATCGACTCCGAAAAATCTTCACGCCAACTGATCCTGCTACGTACTTTTTCAGAAGCAGTGACGCTGCCGAAGCGGATGGCATCGTAGATCTCTGGCTCCTTTTGGGAGACAGTATGAGCTACACTCAATATTCCCCATATAGTTAATGGACACGAGTTCCTACGAGGGCAAATCATTGGGACTACACAAAAAGGGACCCCTATGTCCACCCTTCAGGGTCCCTTTGTAAGCCTGATATTGACAGTAGCCCACGTAAGCCTAAATACCCCTACATGTATCAGAAATCTCCAACGTCTGGGGCTGCGGGTTGAGGGATCTACCCCCCATTAAGTCATAGGTAGAGGTAAGAAAATTCCAACATGCCCAGAATATAAGTATATATCTATATACATAGAACAAATAATGCTACTAGTAACTACAAGATGCCGTAGGATCGTACCTGGTGATACGTTTGGCGTCTCCCTTCCTAGGCCACAGTACATAGTCCCCGTTTCCAGGTATTGTCCATTCTCTTTTCGAAGCTCTCTTCCTTTCGATGCTCAATTACTCTCATCAGGCCCCAACTTCAACCCTAAACTATGTACATATGAACCATAATCTAAACTCCTTAAAGAGGGATTGTATAAGGGATAATATACGGGACTACTATAGGGGTTACTAAGGGGTATACTAGGAGTTTAGACTATAGCTCCTATCCCTATGAGCCTTTGAAGAGACCTACTTACTAAGTCCCCAGAGACCTCCCAGTAACCCCTTGGAAAGGTTAGGGTTTAGGGTTTGGGGGTTAGGATCCTTCTCGCGCGAAAGGTTGATGCACTTGGCGTAGCAGCCGCCCTCAATGTTGAACACGCCCTTCCTTAGTTGGCAGAGTCCCCAGTGGCCCCCAAGCTTAAACAGCCCTTGAAAAAACCTTGTTTGAATCTTCTTTCGCGGCAGGCCCCTGTTCCCTAAACCTTAAGGTACTAGGCTAAAAGTAATATAATTAGGAGCCTGTGAAATTGATACCACTGTTGCCATAGCCACCAACCACCCCGACATGCACCGACACCATCACTATCCTCGCCACCAATACTATGGCTGCACGTGTGACCTCACTGCACGGCTCTTATGGTAGCACCCGTTCCATTGTGTTTCACTAGTGCTTAGTGCTGCTCCATTTGATTCTCTATCATGTGCGTAGTAAGCGTCACCTATGATTATGGAAGACCTTTCCAACAAATGTCCCGAAGCTATACCTGTTATTAGAAGACCTTAACCCTTAACCCTGAACCTAAACCCTGAACCCTAAACTCTAAACCCGAAACCCCAAACTCTGAACCCTAAACCCTAAACCTTAAACCCGAAACCCTAATCCCTAATCCTTCTCAACAACAACAGAAGGAGGACCTCAACAGCCAACCCAAGCCATGACCAGCTGCGATGTCCAAACATGCTCGTCGTCCCCAATGAGCTTCCTGCGATGCTAGGCTTTGAGGGGTTAGGGTTTAGGGTTTAAGTTAAGTACCTGGAAGGAGTCACCATAACATTGAGGAACTTGGAACCCTGGTAAAAGATGCTTTTTGCTGTTCCTTTGGATTATAAGACGCAAAAAGTAGAAAGTATTTCCAAGTATCCCTAAAATAATCAGGATCATACTATCTTGGGGTGTATATTGGGGTCCCTCGATTTCTGGAAACTGTGTAAGCTGGGCTTCGGGCCTACGGTGTCGGGTGTCAGCATCTTTCGTTTGGAACCTTGGGGTTTCAGAGACAATGGTCTCGGAGTTTGCGGCTCAAGGTCTTACAGCTTTGGCTTTGGCTGTATAACTTAGCAAGAGTTGATGGTTTGTAGGCTCTCTTTATGTCTCATACGCTACAAGAAGCGATTATGCCTTGCAGTTGTCCGGATACGTTGAAAGTACAGAACCATCCACATCCAGTCAAATCGCAAACAAACGCGGGATGTTTGCCAATTGAGCCTGCTCTTTACTTTCTTTGTAGCACAGCACCCCTAACACCTTGGGTACAAGAACGAGACTGCAATATTGCGAACTAGCCAAATAAGGCCTGAGACACCCTTTGAACAAGCCCTAAGCCCTAAATAGTAGTTTCCATTTTCTTTTCCATTCTCCCTATATAACCCCTATATAACCCCCATATAACCCCTATATAATCACTAATATCCCCATAGGTTCCATGATCCCTGTAATAATGGTAAGAGTAATAATACTAGCTTTGAACAAGTACAACCCTAAACCCTAAACCCTAAGCCGCTCTTACGCCTTCCTCCAGACCCACTCCGTCCTTGCAGGGTCGGCGCTGAGTGTCGTCTTTCCGGTGCCACTGAGCCCGAAGAAGAGGGACACATCACCTGGGGCTATATAGCGTCATATAGGGTTGTATAGCTATATGGGGTTATATGGGGTTACCTGGGTCTTTTCACAGCTCGGAATTGGCTAAGCGAATGTGGACGATTGTCGGAGATAAGGCCTTATGGAGCTTGGGATAAACCTTTACACTTTGATGAATATAAAAAGCCTGAATCCCAAACTCCCTGGGACGTCAACACTCAAGCCCAAGCTCAAGTAAAAATGGGGGGGTGCCTTTAAAGGAGAGTTTATACACGGGTATTTAAGGATATATAGGGTTTAGGGATTACGGATTAGGGTTTAGGGTTTCCCAAGTCTCCGTAATTGGGGAAAACTACCAAACTGCGTCTTGCCCACCCACCAACGGGGTAGGGGGAGTACCCAATTATCGTCTTTGGTTTCGGGATCATGTAGACCTCTAATTAATAAACCCCCTCCCCTTAAAAGTGATTATAATAAGGATCCTAACATCAAGGCACTGAAAAAGGAAACTATCGGAATTATGGGGATTATATAGGGGTTATATAGGGATTATATGGTATACATTGGGGTTATATTAGGAATAATGGAAAAGAAAATGATGGAAATTACCATAACGAACTATATGAGGATTATAGGGTACATCTACAGTGGTTTTCTACGTTTCGTTTCTTGGTATTCTATGGTTGAAACAATCATTAGAGCCTTGGTGCCACCACGGCGATTGCCGTAGATGGACAGTCACTTCATGTATGGCTTCCCAAGCCCTGAGGGCTAAGTTTCAGGGAGGCTTAAGGGTTTGGGGCTCGCGGCTTAGGGAACATATCCCCCGAATCAAAGCATTAACCTGAATCCGTGATGCCTAATCACCTAGGTCTTGAGACCATTCTGTCTCCAAGCCAAGCCAAGCCGAAAAAGACTTTTTATCTAAACGAAAAAATCCGCCAAAAAAGGCGACTTAAGAGTTATCTACTCAGCTACTAAGCCCATGAAACTGCAAGCCCTAAACCGACTCAGTCTAGTTACCGCCCGGGCCCACATTGCACGAGGAGTGCAAAGGCAGCGCGCGCTCTGCTGGAGAGAGATGCCGCTCGGGGCGCAGAGGCATATGATACATCCTTCAAGGCTTTAGGGCTCTGCAGTTTAGGGGCTTTAGGATATAGAGTTTTAGGATTTGAGGGCTTGGGGACCCTAGGGTTCTCGGGGTCTAAGGCTTAAGGGCTTTAGGATTCTTGAAGGTTTCGAAGGTGTTAGTGCTAAAAAAAGAGTTTTTAGGCTCTTAGGATTTTGGTGGTTTACTGGGTTGCTATTAAGGAACGTAGCTTAAGTTACTATAAGATGAGTATGTAATATCGTAACTTAGTTTAAACTCCTTAACAGCAAGCCAGTGCGGTTCAGGGTTTGACGATCTGGGCTTTGAGCATCGGGTTCTACGGTTTGAGGGTCTCAGGGTTTAAGTTCTCAAGCTATTTCTTGTGGAAGCCATAGATCCTTGGATTGGGCTTCTCAGGCCTACAGCCAAGAAAGCTTGAAGGGCAGATTGCATGTGCGACAGGACTATGTATTGGATCTTTGGTACATCCTTGAAAGGCGGACTCCGAACACTGCAAGCAGCGCACTTCTCAGACTTCCATAGAAAGCATCATAAAGCAACTTGAGCCTCCATTCGCCTCCGTCTTTTTTCTTTCAAGCAAGCAACCCATAAAAAATGCCCCTCAAGCCGAAATTCTGAGCCTCAAACCCTTAACTCCCAACCTTAAATCCTGAAGCATAAGCACCCAAGCCACAACCTCAAACCCCAAACCCCAAACCTGGGTCACAAGGAAAGCCCAGCGTCATCACGGTGAAGACACCCTTCTTCATCTCCCCCGCATATTGGGTGCCCAAGATAACCTGCATGTATCAACTTGACGAAGCAACATGCAGAATAAGGCCAGGTTCTTTTTGGCTTGTAGCATTTAGCAGAAGAAAATTATCTCCCGTCGGTTACCAACCAAAAACACCCTAAACCCTACACCCTGAACTCTAAGGCTTGTCCCAACCCCAAGCACTCTCATCAAGACTAACATGGAATAACATGGAAGCCACATTAGCCCTTTTAAAGCACGACAGCCTTTGCGGACCCATTCTCAGCATCAATGTTAATTCATTCAGGCAAGCACTAAGCTGCTTGTAAAAGAAAATCTGTAATATCACTTTGTTCAACCACCTCAAGCACTCTAAACCCCGAACCCATCAAGTCCCCAAACTGAAACGCCGGAAACCTAAAACCCTAACCCTTCAACCCAGAACGAGAAGGTCACTAATTTAATCTTTGTTTTGGAGCCCGCCCAAAAATGCCCCTACTTTGGATACACCCTGCAGCCTAATCCCGAAACCCGAAACCTTGAACCCTAAATTATGTACTTGTATTCTCTGGAATAACCCGTATATCCACTTTAAAGGAAACCTCAAACCCTCTACAGGCCCTACATATCCCTATAAACCCGCTATATACCCCTTGAAAGGTACCCCCTAAATCCTAAACCCCTCAAAACTAAACCCCAAACCCTGAACCCTAAATTTCTTACTTTTTGCAAGAGGGAGGCCATTTCGCCGCGGCAGAGTGACAGGGCGACGGACGTCGTCGAAGTCATCCCGGCCGTGTGCCGGTTGCATGGGAAGCAGCCTGGCTACGTGAGGATTTAGGATTTAGGATTTCAGGCTTAGAATTCAGGATTTAGGGTTTAGGGTTTAGGCTTCGGGGTTTGTAGGCTTTCGGTTGAGGACTATGGAGTTGAATATTGTATACCGGGGATCTGGCTCTCGTATACACATACGTGTTTACATATATACATGCGTATATATATATATATTATATGTAGATATCCCTAAACCCTAGACCCTGTAGGCTTCAGGGTTGAGGGGGTCAGGGTAATCATTGAAGGCGTATATCCTTACAAGGGTTCTGGGGTACCTTATGCCTGCAGGAGTTGTGAGGATGGAATTTGCCTCATTCACGCTTCTACAATACGCGGGCGGAACTCAACATCCTTCTTCTGTGGGAATCACCACATTTGGGGGTATGTCGGGGGTGCAGCAGTTTGGCCAATCAAGAGCTATATGAGGACCTGAGCACTCCTTGAAATGGTGCCCCTTACCTCCTCAGCAATGATTCGGGGAGATCTCAAAGCCGTAGATCACATGTGGCAGGCACACTAACAAGGATCTACTACCCCTGATTCTCTATATCCTCTACACTTGCACCCTCAGACCTACGCCCGAAACCTAACCCTAAACCCTTCCGCGCCCCAAGCCCTGAACCCTCAGCGCCAAGCCTCGAAACCCAAACCAACCTTGCAGGCGGCCTGCGTTGAAGATCACGAACGGCCTTGGGAAGGCGTTCGCCTCGAACTGGAAAAGCTCCGACTTCGAGGGAGGGACCAGCATGTTCCTCACTTGAAAGAAGCGTTTCGGATAGACCCAAGAAAGGCCCCCACCCTGTAATCGCGGTAAAGTAGGAATATAAGAGGACCCTGATATCATCCTCATTCTCCCTTAATAGTTACTATTCCCCTTAAACCCTGGACCTTAAACCCTAAACCCTTAACCCTATATATTCGCTTATAGTCACTGTTACAGGGTGGGGGGTCCTTCTGACGTAGACCCGAAGACCTTCAGTTAGAGGATTTGTTAGTTTCTTATATTGGGGTTATATAGGGATAACGGAAAATGAAATGGAAACTACTATTTAGGCTTTAGGGTTTAGGGTGAAGGGTTTGGGGTGAAGGGTTTGGGGGCATAGGATTTAAGCTCAGGCTTTGGGAATTTGGGGCTTAGGCCTTTGAACGCTGCACAAATCCCGTCATGAAACTCTGAAACTGAAGCCCCTTAGGCTGAGGGTGTATCGTCCTCCTTAAGAAGATAGAATATG
>CAJNIZ010001105.1:9690-26921 GCA_905231905.1 Symbiodinium pilosum
ATCAGTTTAAGTGGGGATTTACTGGGGTTATATGGGGATAATGGAAAAGAAAATGGAAACTACTATTTAGGGTTTAGGGTATAGTCCCCCTTAAGTAGAGAGAATATGGCTTTGGGTATATTATATTAAGATACCTTAATGCTCTACTTCAGGGGGACTATACTAGAATACCCTAGATCCCAAAGCATAAGATACTTTCGGGCGTGCAGGATTTTCAGTATCCACTATAGTTGACTTTTTGGGGTTTCAAAGCAATGGCCAATGCTCTTGGATTGAGAGCCTCCGCAGTAAGGGACTATAGGCGGGTTTAGCTGGAGGGTAGGTTTAGGGTTTTTGCCGGAAGCTCTCCAGTTCAACGCTGAAGCATACTCAACTGGTTGTTTCCGCAAATGAGCAAACCCAAAAAGAGAACCTGAATATGTTAGGGGCTCCTAAAAAAGCCTCAACAAATTCTGGAAACGCCAGAACTTTTGCTCTCGGGATGAAAGTAACTCCCATAATCTTCTTCTCGTTCGCCAACCCAGGAGCAACCTGAAACTAAGCCCAAACCCTAAGCCCCTAAATTCTAGACCCCTACAACCCCTAAACGCCAGAGCTTTAGCACCTAGACCCGAAACCCCTTAGCCTCGGACCCCTATACCCGTAAACCCCACACCCCTGAACGCATCCAACTCCAGGGCAAGGAACCTACGTACCAGCTGGCATTGGAGCCGCGTGGGCCCGTGTGAAACTGATGGTACCTGATTTTTTTGGATTTCGGAGTTTCGGGATTTAGGCTTTAGGGGTTTGGGGTTCAGGTCCCTCTCAGCCAGTGTCCTGTCATAGCCTCGAGCCACACAAAATCTGTAGTGTAGTTTAGCATTCGCTCACAAATAAAGAGGCCAGGCTGTTTCTGCTGGAGGTAATGTAGACCCCTGATTGATAAACCCCCTCCCATTAATATGGGGACGTAATGTGGATCCTAATATGAAGGCCTCAAAAGGAGGGGTTTATCAATCACGGGTCTACATTAGCTGGTTCACTCTTCTGACGCTCTCCAAAGGCAGGCGTCAAATTGCAGTGTTTGCCGTCGACGGATTCAAGGATTCTCTACTCTTCTCGAAGACAAAGGGGGTGTAGAAGCGTAGGTGATTTCTGGGTTGCTGTTAAGGAACTTAGTTTGAGTTACTATATTGTAGAAACCCTATTGTTCACCATATATGCCCATTTTGGTTACTTAAATTAAGTTCCTGAACAACAACCCAGGTTGGAGGGTTTGGATATTCAGGGGTCAGGTTCTAGAGGGATCAACTTGGAAGCCTATATGGGGGTTTCCCAAAATTGGGGGTACCTTTTTGGGGGCCCCCATAATAAGGATCAGAGTATTTGGAGTCTATATTGGGGTCCCCCTATTGTGGGAAACTACCATATAGGTTGAAGTGTAATCCCCCCAAAAATTGAACAGCCCCGACCTCCAATGAAAAGGGCTTTGGGATCGGCAGGTATTTCATGTTAGTGTAACCCCTAAGCCATAAGTGTGGGGTTTAAGGTTTAGGGTTTCTTGTGTTACCCCTAAACCCTAAACCCAGCTTCTCCCCACAGCTCCTTGGAAGAAACCGGAGTGGGTGTCATTCAAGCAGTCTGCAACCCTAAACCCTGAGCCGCCTGGATCCTTAGCAAGCAGATGGAATCTACAAGTTAAGATCGAAAACGAATCAGGCCTATGGGCTAAAACCCTAAACCACATATCCCTGCAACCCATTAAACCCTATCTAAAGAAACCGATGTATCTAATACAACGGGGAGGTGCCTAGCGAGAAAAAAAAACAAAGTTTTGCTTCCACTAGCAAAAGGCCCAAGGATGAATATGTAGGGATTTAAGATTCAGGGTCGGGGAGTAAAGAATTTGGGGGGTTTGGGGTTTAGACGCTTAGGGTTTTTCGGTGCAGGCGTTTTGGGGTTCAGGGTGAACACTTTTCTGCTGTTGTTGAGCGAAGGCTGAGGACACATAGTACGTCCTCTTCTCTTTGAAAAAGGTCTAGGGGTTTCGAGGTTTAGGGTTTAGGCTTGTCCCGCCGAAAGTAGACACAGATTCGCACTAGGTTCGTGTCATGGGTAGTTCTCTGTTGGTTTGCAGCTATTCCCAAATGAGGGGGCTTGTAACCCCAATTGCAATCCCCTCAACTTGCATGGAACCCCATAAAAAGGGGCCAAGGAAATACGATCGGCCTTTCTAAATATGGCTCATACAGGGTCCGAATCTATAAGCTACCCTAAACCCTAACTAAACCTCCAAGAAAGATGTGACAAAGTACTGTTCGGCGCGGTTGAAAGGAAAGGTGCGGGAGTCGTAGAGCCACCTCACTGCAGGCCCTTAGGGCCTTAGGGTTTACTGTAAAAGGGCATATATAATATTGGGATTAGGGTTTAGGCTTTAGGGGTTTAGGGTTTAGGGTGGGCATATGTAAGCCATGGTCTAAACTCCTAGTATCCCCCTTGATAAGCCATATAGTAGTCCCCTAAAAAATCACCTATATAAGCCCCTTTAAGGAGTTTAGACTAAAGCATATACACGTATAATATTGGGATTAGGGCTTAGGGGTTAGGGGTTTAGGTTGGGTATGGCCCCCACCCATCAACAGTTTTATAATAAGGGTAAGATTCAGGGCTACATATTCAATATTGTAGATATACATATGTACATACTATCCAACTGTGAATGAACGGGGCAGTACGGGCTGTACCCAAGTCTGAGATAATCCTCTTTGACCTAGAAAATAAAAACATCATGTTTCATACTTCCTGTGGGTATATTACAATAATCCTAAACCCTAAACCCCTAAACCCTAAACACACAAATTCCTGAGCAGATAGGCGCTTTGCCTTCTTGACGGGCGATTTGCGCTGTCGTGGCGCAAAGGCTTGAGGTTTAGAGGTTTACGGTTTACTGACGAATATGGGTCTACATTATATATAGCTTCTATAGGGATTATATTCCCATATTCCCTACCAAGAACCCTAAACCCTAAACCGTAACAAGTAAGTAGGGCTTGCGGTCTGCTACAGTAGCCGGTTGCTACTTTGGTGCAAGAGGACCGTGAACCCTAAGGCATGGTCTCTGTCTAGGATGCGTAGCAACATACCAAGAACGAGGGCTCTACGTTTAGGGTTTAGGGTTTAGGGGGTTAGGGGTTTAGGGTTTTAGGGCTTGGGGGTTTTAGGATTTTAGGGTTTAGGGTTTGGAGTTTGGGCCCATAAACTCGTGTTGTATAAGGAACCTAAGACCCCCTAAACCCCAAACCCTACGAGAATGTTTACGGTGGAGAATTCAATGGTACAGGGCTACAACACCTGGCCTAAAGGCGGTTCGATGACAAGGCCTAAACCCTAAACCCTAAACCCTCTCAGGGTTGAGGGAACCTTCCTGTTTGTTGATTCCGAATACTTTACATGAGCTATAGTCTAAACTCCTCCAAAGTGGGGGGTTGCAGGGGATTATATTGGGGAGTATTATAGGGGCTACTAAGGGGGATACTAGGAGTTTAGACTATAGCTCATTTAGTCCTACTATACCATTGTTGGTCCTTCGAACCTCCAACTAAACCCTAAATTGATGACGTGTCTAAAGGGGTATTTTGGAAAGGGGGCATTTCGATTTCAACTGCTCTACTGCTCTACTGTAGAGGTTGGGTCCGTTACTACTTGATCCATCTGACACGCCAGATGCTTGTCAAGCTGCAGCACACGAAGATGGTTGAGACCCTGTGCTTACTATAGACTGAACCTCCAGAACTCGGAGATAAACATGAGTGAACAAAAACACATGTTAAGCCGCATATGTTTTCCCGGGCTGTTGCGCACCTCCCACCACATTTCTGATATCCCACATATACCCTCAATATTATACTAGTTTACAATTTATTTTCCATCATCCCAATATAACCCCTATATAAAAACCATTATAATAGTTTCCATTGTCTTTTCCATTATACAAGGTAATTTTCAAGAATTTCAATTCCCAATTTAAAGCCATTTTGGTATTATCCACTACATAAACCACTATTTAGGGTGAGGTCACTTTAAATTGCCCAGATTATATAACCCTACATACTACAAGCACAGTTTGGACGACAGGACTCCGAAAGCCCTGGACAGGCTTAGGGTTTTAGGTTTTAGGGTTTGGGGTTTATGGGTTAGGGTTAGGGGTTAGGGTTCAGAGTTTAGGGATTAGGGGTTTAGGGTTTCAAGAGGCTGGGCCCCCCCCGGCATTGTCTAAGACACACAACCGGGGTCTAAGACACAGAAAGAAAAATCTTAGACACTCAGGTTGTATGAGGTTACAAGAACAAGTATTTTCAAGATGCAAGGAGAATGTCTTAGACGCCGACTGTGAGCAAGATGGGTCTTAGACACGAGACCAACAATGGGAGCAGGGCCCGTGGTGTTTCCAGTGTATGCTGCGCGACGTTAACGCCTGGAACAGGGGGGGGGCGGGGATCCCTCAATCCCAATCCCTTGGGGGAAGTATTTACTTCCGTAGGACTACGGCAGCTGAAGCCACTTTGCTTCTGTAAACCCTAAACCCTAAACCCTGAAGCCTAAACTGCCTAAACCCTAATCTGGAAGGTACAAACACGCTTGCTGGCCGGGAGTTTAGGGTACAAAGGACCTAGGAACCCAGGGAGCCCAATATAGCTTAATTAATGTTCTAGCTTCACGAATATTCCTTAAATCATATGAAGAATCTTAATATCACTTAAGGTATATTCCTCAAGTCAAGCTATGTCGGGCTTGCTGGGAAGTAGTTGTTGACTTATAAAAGGCTGACGCGCATAGGCGAGTGCTGGACTAAGAAAGCGTGGCTTAATCGTGCATTAGGTCATGGCCAACAATTGCCCTCACCCAATAGACATAAACCACCCAAAAAGACGAGGGTACCAGAAAGACACGTTCGCTTGAAAAAAGATGGGGGAAAAGAAAAACGTATTATGCGGGGCTCCATTGCCATTGCATGTGGGGAGGGGGGAAATCCTGAGTGGCCAGGAAAACCGATGTGACATGATTGAAGTGTTTGCTCCAAACAACCCTGACTCCTAAACCCTAACGTCTAAATCCTAGTTCCTCGTTCCTTAAACTAACCCTAATCCCTAGACCCTAAATCCCTAAAGCCTAATCCTAAATCCTAGTAGCCCTAATCCTAAACCCTAAACCCCTAAACCCTAAACCTAGACCCTAGAGCCGCAAAGGTGCAGCACGTTGGGCTCGTCCGGGTCTCCACCAAGACCGGACCTCTAAGGCACAGACAGGTTAGGTGTTGTCTTGTATTTTCTGTACAAAAAGGGGTATCTTGCGGTTGTAGGGGGTATATGGAAACTACTATATCATTTAGGGTTTAGGGGTCGGGGGGGACTTAGTAAGTAGGTTAGTAACCCCCATAACCCATATAGTAACCCTGGTTACTCCCATTATCCACCTACTCACGAAGTCCCCCTGACCCTCCAAGTATTGCGGAGTTATAGGGATGATCGGGTTTTCGATTAAGGGGTTATAAATTGTAGGGTTTTAGGAATTTAGGGCTTAGGGGTTTCAGGATCCCTTTTAAGAGTGGCTTAAGGAGTTACATCGGGGTAAATGGGCCGATAGAGGAGTTTAGGGCTTAGGTTCCAGGGTCTAGAGTGCTTGTACGTGCCCTAAACCCTTAACCCTAAACCCCTAAAGCCTAAACCCTCAACCCGGTAGGTCGCTTTTGCGGGTGTTGGGGGTTATTAGTTAGGTCGCAGGGTCCGGGGCTCATGGGTTAATTGCGGCTGCTTATCCTAAATTGAGGTGATATCTGCTTGGGGTTATAGGGATTCTAGGACTTTCGGAGTAGGTGATTCTAGATTGTTGGGTTTTAGGGATTTAGGGCTTAGGGGGGTCTAAGGATCCCTTGCCTACTGAGAACTGCACTGAAAGCTAACCTAGGCAGGTTCCCGGTCTGAAGCATGGGATGTGTGATAGCTACCTTGGTTAGTAGAATCGACTCTTAACCGTTAACCTACATTAGATTAACAACCATGGCGCAGGAAGCTCCTGAGCTCTAAGCCCAAAACAAGCCCTAAACCCTAAACCCCAACCCTACTTGGAAGGTCAGGGGGACTTAGTAAGTAGGTTAGTAACCCATATAACCCATATAGTAACCCTAGTTATCCCCATTATTAACCTACTTACTAAGTCCCCCTGACCCTCCAAGTAGGGTTTGTGGAAGCGATCCCTTGTAAGCCGAAGTCAGGCTTGCAAGTTCGTGAGAGGAATGTCTAGGGTTTAGGGTTAGTCTAAAGGAGGCGCAGTTGACGACCCATGGGTGTTAAGTGTGGCTCTTCCTGCTTCTAGAAGCCGAATTTAGGGGCTTCCTAAAGAGAGGGGGGGCTACATTGGGGTCCCCCTACTTATGGAAACCTCCATATGTCCTAAATCGTCAACCCTATGCGCAGTAGGGTTTAGGGCTTCGGGCTAAGGATGTAAGGTCAGGGCTTAGGGTTTAGGGTCTAGGGTTTAGGGTCTAGGATTTCAGTTTGATTGGGGATACCCCTCCCTGAACAACAGACCCTAAACCTCTCAGACCTAAACCGCAGAATACATACGCCACAAAACCTGAAACCCCGCAAGCCCAAAACCTCCTAGAGCCCGAATACCTCAACCCGAAATCCCAAAACCATAAAATTTGAAACTCCAGAACCTAGACCCTCCATGCTAAACCTGAAAGCTTAAGCCCCCAAACCCTCAACCCCCGCCCTCTTGTCAAACATCACACCTCAGATCCATCTGGTAGCCGGCGATCTCAGCTTCCACTATAGGGAAGAGGCTACCGTCCTCCCAACGCTAGAGTATAGGGTCCGGGGTTTTAAGGCAATTCAAAGGTGCCTGTATGCGGAAACTAGCAGTATGTCAGGGCTATGTACGGTCTAGGAAACAACTAACCAGGAACTCCTTAGACTGCTATAAAGATGATCTTATTTTGACCTTATTTTACAGTGTGTATTGGGGCCTTTCATTTCTGGGGAACCGCCATGAAAGCCCAGAAAAAACCCTGGGCTCTATGCGACCCCTTGTATATAATTCCCCGTGCTGAAGTCCTTGTGTCACTGTAGACGGCTCATTCTTTAGATAGCATTTGGAGGTATACTATAATACCATATCTGGTGTTCAGGCTTGAGGGTTTGGGCCTAAACCCTGAACCCTAAACCCTGGTATTGTAGATTTGGATATGTTACATCATGGCTAGGGTGACGATAGTGATGGCTAATTGTTCAGGCCATACAGGCCTAAACCCTAAACCCTAAACCCTCATCTCTGGCTTAGGTTTTCCCTAGACTCTTAACCCTAAGTTGTACGGTATGGTATGCACAAGATGTCGAATTTGAGATTCTAGGGCTGCACATGCCAAGGTCTGGTAAAGGACTTGGGGTCTAGGGCAGGTTTTAGGCATGTGGGATCTAAGCCGCAAGTTTTCTGGTTTAGGGTTTAAATTGGGTACTGCCCCCCCCTCAGTAACAGTTGGATAATAATTATAATATGGTTGTATATAGCCCTTAATAGGACCCCTAATATAGACCGTTCCTGGGTGGGGGCAGTACCCAAGGGTTTAAAGTTTGCAAAGGTTCCTGGTGACTGCGTGCGTGCAGACGGGCACAGTTCATCTCGGGTCAACTCAAAACCAGGGATCCCAAAACCCTGCACCCCAAGCCCCAGGGTTTAGGGTTTAGGGTTTAGGGTATTCAGGGTTTAGGGTTTAGGGTTTAAATCCCAAACTCCACACCCTAAACTCTGAACCCTAAACTCTGAACCCGAAAGCCTAAGCCCTAAATCCCAAACTCCAAATCTAAACTCTAAACCCCTAACCCCCAAAACCCAGACCCCAAACTTTGCGGTGCGTTGAACAAGTGGAGATTTCAACGCTGGCTCGGCGCAGGTAGGGGATGCAGAGTGCAGGGCTTAACTGGGGCTTAAGGTTTAGGATGTAGGGGTTGAGGTATAGTTTCGCCCTAATATAACCCTACTATAACCCCAAAATAACTCTAATATAACCTGAATATAACCCTTATATAACCTCAACATAACCCTAATATGACTCAGAAGTAAAGTTTTTGAAGCCGCGGCCACCCACTGCCGAACTTGGGTCCTTTCCTGGTGTTGTGGACATGCTCCCATGACGTTGTTTCTAGGGGTTTAGGGTTTAGGGCTTTGAAACAATCGGGTAAATTTGCAGGAGCGCTACAAACAAACACGACTGCCGGTGTATTGAGAGGTTAGAAACGGATTGGGCATGTCACAGCACATCGCCGTGATCTGGGTTGCCTTTAAGGAACTTAAACTAAGTTATCATAATGGGTGTGTATATATATACTATGCCGTATCAGGCTACGTGAGCCATAGTCTAAACGCCTAGTATTCCTCTTAATAACCCTTAAAGTAGTCCCCTATATAATCGCTGATATAACTCCGTTTCAGGAGTTTAGATTATGGCTCATACGCTGCAACTGCCCACTGGGATGAAGATAAAGGGCTTGAAGCAGCACGGCAATCACTACAACGCCACCCAAGAACCTAAACCAAAAGGTTCAAAGTCCGAAATGCTAAACACTAAAACCAGCAAACGCCAACAACCATGAACTACTGTCGATACTAACATCCTGTATGTCCTGGGTACACTAAACTCTAATCATTTTCAGGGTATAAGGTCCTGTCATGCAAGATCTTTGGTATCCTCCGTGGTGAACGCAAGAAACTGCTTGGGGGGTCAGGGGGACTAAGTGAGTAGGTTAATAATGGCCTACTTACTAAGTCTCCCTGACCCTCCAAGTGATCTTTCCCGAAATGGCCTTCCCGCCGGGAATCCCAAGACATGAACGATAGCGTCTTCCCTTCTCCTCCAGAGCATGCGATGTTTGAGGGTCTAGGGTTAGGGTTTCCTGTCCAGGGTTAAGGGTGTAGGGATTTCAGGTTTACTTTGGCTTAGGGTTCAGGGTGCATGGTGTAGGGCTCAGGGTTTGGGTGTCCGGACCATTTCCAGCGGACGCCCAAGGGAGTACGCTTGCGACGGATCTATTTGCAAAGGCTGCTACAACCTCAGGATTAAACAACCTGAAGCTCACAAATTACTACAACTCCCAGGCGCTAAACCCTAAACCCTAAACGCTAATCCGCAACCTTTAAAGCCTAAGCATGTTTCTTGCACCTGCAGTGGGGGCAGCTTTGTTTTTCTTCAGGATTTAGGGATCTGGGTTTAGGGACGGATTAGGGTTTAGGGCAATTTGTTATCTTTGTTCATTCGTTCAAAGAATATATTTGCCAGCTTAAGGACCCTTCCCTTTAAGGAATGGTCGCCGAAAACAAATGGGGCCCCCAAGGCTAGGTTTAATGCCATTACGGAATAGGTGCAGTATGTACTCGTGGGGCCGGGTCCTTAAACCCCTAAATCCTACACCCATACCCCCCTAAACCCTCAAAAGCCCTACGACCTTAAACCTCAAAATACCAAGAGACATGCCTATACTGCCTATGCATCACCTATAAACCTTTTTGAAATCTTGCACCAGCTTGCTTACCCTATACCTTGAAAATTCCAATGTTCTTAAGGTCCTAAATGATGCAGGATTTACTCCATGCACCGTACAACCCCTTTTAAAGCGCTTAGATAACTCTAAACCCTAAATAAACCATACATAAATCTTAAATACTCCTATGCCCTACGTAAATCCTAAACCCCAAACCCAAGTCCTAAACCCTAAACACCAAACTCCCTCTCAGTAGCCTCCCCTAAGCGAACGCGGCTGCCCGCAGGGCCGGCGAAGCCACGGAGGAAACCTTGGTGCAAGCGAGCGTTTAGGGTTTGGCTTCGGGGTGTAGGTTTCAGGGGTTTAGGGCTCAGGGTTAAGGGCTTAAGGGCTGCAGAGGGTTTTATCGAGCATGCGGGATTGTATAGGGTTTAGGGTTTCGGGCTTAGGGCTATATTGGCTAATACATGCCCAGGCGCAAAGTTTTGTCGCATCTACATGTTGTTACATGGCGGAGGACGAAGTACTCAGAGACTCATTTTCACTGGCCTGGTTAGCGGAGGAATTATCACGCCGGAAAAAACAGTAGAATACTTTAATTGTTCAGACGGAGGACTTGAGGCCTGTTGCTGGTGGAGGAGTCTACGGGGGAGGGGGGTTGGCCCGTGTTCAAGTGCAAGCATGGCCGTGCAACGAACTTTCCGCCCAGCGCAGTATAATGATATATAAGGTTACATGGGGTCATGTAGGGTTATATAGGACTATCAGTGTCGGGGGTTATGTGGGCTTATCAATGTTTGTATAGGCGGAGGTTAGGGCTTGAGGCCTACGTAAGTACGTAAGGAATTCTGGCGAGGGGTTAAGGGTGAAGCAGTTCGGCTTTAGGGATTAAGGTTTAGAGATTAGAGCTTGAGGGTTTAGGGGGTGGGGATTTGACGGCTTGAGGTTATTTTGTTTAGGTGTAAAGGTTTGTGTATGGTTTTAGGGAGGAGGGCGGAGGGATGAGAGGTAAAGGTTTAGGTCTAGGGTTTGGGGTTTGGGATTGAGGCTTAAGGTTTGGGGTGCCGGGCTGATGGTATATAGATTAGGTTTTGGTACGGGGTTCGGGCTGAGAGATTTATCAGCCTCGGCATTGGCTGTTATTTGTTTGTTTAGATTGGAAATCCGGACCACTCTACATCCTTAAATTGTGCTCGCGAGTGCTCAAAATGCGGGCTGTTCTCAAAATTATGGGCCCTTTTTGGTTCTGGGTTAGATTGCAGCACCGAATATTTAGGGGCACCAAAAACGGAACCTTACTTTTGGAATCTACCCATGTAGAGGAAGCCTTGGCGCGGCCAAGCCAACCACTATTGCCCCTAAACCCTACCTGAACCCCAAAAGTATGTAGAATAATGGCCTCTTGGGCTACATTTAGGTGTTTTGGGCTATTATGTCACCTACTTTGGGGGTTCAGGTAAACCCTAGAACCCTAAACCCTACTACAAGAGCCTAAGCAAATAATTACGAAGATCATTTTGAGGTCCATCTGAGGTACCATAATATTGGTAATTATTCAGACCCCTACAGTAAAACACCACCATGTTCAGGACTGAGAGCCGAGCCCAGCGGTCAGTATTTGAGGTTGCCCCCAAACCCCTAAAAGTTAGGTTTATATAGGGGTCATATTGGGATAATGGAAAAGAAAATGGAAACTACTTTATAATAATGGTGTTATATACGGGTTCTAATTTGGAAGGGATTTAGGGTTTAAAGTTTATAGGGTTTAGGATTAGCATCGAGTTCAACGGATATGCGACCTCAGCTCTTGATCCCGCCCATCGCTGAACCCTCAGCACTCGGCAATGAGTGTTGGGGATTTCGCGTCGTGCCAGACATAACGATTTTTAGGGTTTAGGGCTTAAGTGGTTGGAGTTTCAGGGTTTCGCGCTTAGGCCTGAAGGGTTTAGAACTAAGGGGATTAGAGTTCAGGGCTTAAGGGTCTACAGCTTGAGCGTTCAGGTGTTAGATTTTGTTGTTTGGGAATCAGGACGTAGTCTGTGAGATAAAGGCGTTAGGCTAGCATGTTTGTCAAGCATCGGTAAGCAATATCTCATGCTCTTGATCCTTAAAACCACTTTAAAGCAGAGTATATAGGGAATATGTAGGCTTTTGTAGGGGTGTACAGGGATACATGGGGATATATAGGCTTCAGGGTTGATACTACGAAGCCCTGCTTGACCTTAGTGTACTAGAATACCATTATAGGGTTCAGGGTTTAGGGTTAGTGTCCGGTAGGACTTTTAGTATCCTATTCACCCTAGCAGCTCCCACTGACCTACCATCTCAGGAGATAAGCCTCGAACTCTACACGAAGTCAAGTGAAGATAGCCCTAAACCCCTAAAACCGCTACTTCCACTTGAGTCCTATGCAGCTCTTGGCCCAAAGGGCTGCGCTGCAACTGTGGAACTCTCCCAAAAAAGCCTCAAACCTACAGCTTCCACCCTGTAACCTAAGACCTGCCAAACAAAGGGAGGGAACTTCGAAGAAGCTGCCGGAAGTGGTCTGGTTGAGACCTTCGGCTTTTTACCTAGACCCCTATACCACCCTTCCCCGTTTGTTTTAGGCTACCTAATTTCAAATGTTTAACTAGACATGATGTTGGGAAACGCAAAAAAGGGGTAGGGTATAGCGGCTAGGAGAAATTGAGCAATTGGGGGAATGTGGTTTGGGGAATACGGTTGAGGAATTCCAGATTAGAATTAGGTCGAATTAGGATGCCGAGTTTAGAGTTTCGGGGTCTGGGCTTGTAGGCTATAGGGTTTGAGGCTTGGGATTTAGCATTTCAGATATTTATGGCTGGGGATTTAGACTTCCTCCCTGTTATCACAGAGAAGAGCAAAGAGCTTCTGGTTGCAGGAATACGAGGAAACCCATACTCCAAAAGGCGTTTAGGCTTTAGGGTTAAAAGGTTTGGGACCCGGGTCGCTGGACCAGGTTTTTAGTCTGCTTAGAGTAACTGAGTGACCGCCGCCTCAACAAGGTGAAGACACAAAAATGTGTTATACGAGATCCCTTTCTCATAGGTACATTGTAAGGTACCTCTGGGTAGAAATGGAGAATCAGCAGGAAATTGAGATGGAAACTTGGTTTTTACGTGTTCATAGAGATTTCAGGTTTAAGGCCTGTTTCATGACAATAGGGTTTTTCGGGGATTATACTATACAGAGTCACATGGGAATGATAACAGGATTGCTCAGGCTTCTACATTGCTGCAAGCTCTTGTGCACATGAAAGGGGTAAATGCCGAAGCTTGACCATAAATCCTACACCCCTAACCCTAAAACCTATCCTGGAATCAGGCTCCCTCGTTTGAAGTCCCTAGATACTGGCAGACTGATGCCGGTTGACATTTTTGTCCGAAGGTTGACCAGAAATAGGAAACCAAAATAAAGAAAAAGAAAGTTTTCGGGAGCCCACCCTAAACCCTAAACCCTGATTATTGAGCTGCTATGTGTTCAATGTATAGCTAGACTATCCCATGTACCCCTACGGCTTAGTAGCCAGCACCCCGTAACCAGTAGGCATTGCCCATAAAAGCCTAAGCCCTCATTGGGGAATTGGTGGTACAGGAAACCTAGAGTAGCCAATGTACCCATACAAAAGGAATTGTGCACCTCATATGTTGGTATCTTTACTGTATCTCTGCCGAAGGAAGCCGTTTTAGGATCTCGGGCTTCGGATTTAGGAGTTTAGGTGTCAGGGTGCGGCTTAAGGTTCCTATATCCCCAAAATGAACCCCCATTCCCTCCCTAAACCCCACATGGGTAGCGATTTTTTGGTGGTTAAACCCAGTAAGATTATATTCCTTATATAAAATACTATACCCAAAAGGAGGATATAATCTTACTCTATAATGAGTACCATAATATCCCCAAATAAAATACTAGGGTTAGAACTTAGGGTATAAGGTTTATAGTTCAGCATTTGGGGTTCTGAGTTTAGGGTTTAGAGTTTAGGGCGTAGGGTTTCGGATTTAGGCTTTAGAGTATGGAGCATTGGCCCTAAACCCTAAACCCTAAGGGCCCAGGCACGCCTCTTCAGTCGCACTTGCGTGACCTCGGCAAAGCCAAGCTCAGTGGCGTCGTCTGTACCTTGGACGTGTGGTATATAGGTTTAGGGTTTAGGGTTTAGGGTTAAGGGTCCCCTTCCCGTAAATCATCCCCTTTTTGGTAGTTTCCCAAAAAAAATGGGACCCAAAGATAGTCCACGAAATATTGGAGTCCTTGTTATTGGGACTTCCCGAAAGGGTAGCCCTAATTTTTGGAAACCCCTATATAACCTCCGACACAATACCCCTTTAAGGAGCTAAGACTCTAACCCTCAACCCGAAGCCCTGAAGGCTTGGAACATAGGGTTCAGGGGGTTGGGGCGTGTGGGGTTTGAGGTTTTTGTAGGGTTGAGGAATTTGGGATGTAGAGTTTTAGGGCCTAGGGTCAGGGTTTAGGGTTCAGGATGCCAGTTTATAAAGCGGTTACCAAATGTGTACACTCACCATTTGACGTAAGGAACCCCCAATAGACCCTCACCAAGTACCATAATAAAGGCCCTACTTCATACACCCCTCTCATCCCGACAAACCACCACATAATCCCAGTTTCCATTACCTTTTCCACTTGACTCCCGATTATCCCAGATACCCCTACGATTAATCCTACCCTGAAAACTAACAAAGTCATACATCAAAGAGAAACCCTAAACCCTAAACTCAAATAAAAAGGGAAAAAGGGTGGGGTACCTAGTCTTTCGGCGAAGGTAAACCAGGCATGGGTTCTGAAGCAAAGGATTTGGTAGGTCGATTTCTTTGGCTGTTGTCTAACTGCGGAACCTTAGACAAATCCTATGTTAGAACGTAAGCTAGGGTACTTATAGCGCCACTTATACCTACCCGGGTATTCCTAGAATTCTAGATAGGGCGACAAACAGGGACAATAGGCTTCAACTGGGCCATAACATCATAAATCCAATCCGAAGTATCAAGGTTTAGGGTATATCAATTAGGGCTTACGATTTAAGATTTAGTTTTGCGGATTTAGAGTTTAGGATTTAGAGTTTGAATCCTAAGCCAAGTCACAAACAAGGGACCGATTTGGACTTTGCACGCCACCGGCATAACCTATGCTGCATAAGATTCATGGAAGGAAAGATTGGACAGTGTAGTGAGCGTGGTTAAAGGGTTTAGGGTTTAGGGTATATCCATAATATGTCCATCTCTGGTTCTCTATATATGTGTATCTATGTATATATATATATACATGTGTATATATATATATATGTATGTACGTAGGCTCGTGTAGATGGATCTAGATAGGCGTCTGTCATAAGAGCATATATAAGGAATTTGTCCTGGAATTCTCCGAGATGACTGACAGTTTTGGGATGGGCTCTTTTCACTTTCCAACTTCTGTGATATCCAAATCTGTTCTGTGAGCCATAGTCCAAAACCCCAATATCTCCCATTGATAACCGCTATTACTCTGCCCTATATGATCCCCTATACCCCCCCCCCCTTTTAAGGACTTTAGACAGAGATGATGAGAGGTCCACATCGAAGCGTAACC
This sequence comes from Symbiodinium pilosum, assembly GCA_905231905.1. Lineage (NCBI taxonomy): Eukaryota > Dinophyceae > Suessiales > Symbiodiniaceae > Symbiodinium > Symbiodinium pilosum. The sequence goes on from CAJNIZ010001105.1 coordinate 24,807, forward strand.
CAAAACACTAAGCCTGAACCCTAAACCCTACACCTTGAAACCCTAACTACCCGTGAACCCTAAACCATGAACCCTAAACCCTGAACTCTAAACCCGAGCTCGGGGCTTTGGGGGAAGCTCTGCATTCGAATGCCGAGCAAATTCGGAATTAGACGCTACTTCTGGCTCAGGGCTCTCAAGGCTGCAGGGACCACTCTACGTACGTTGGATACGGAAATGTCATGCATGAACCCAGGCACCTTGTAGCTAGGGAATAATGGTACTGCAGTATACCAAGGTTTTTTAATAGCAACAGTATTATCGATAGGAGTCTAGTACCGCATACCACTTAGCATCAGGCAGTCTTTTGTCCACTCTCAACGTTAGGGCATGTTAGGGCTTAGGGTGTACTTGCAACCCCAATTATGAACAGTGCACGCCCTCCCTGGCTGGCCTGCAAGTGCGGTCACAGCCGACAGATTTTCGGGCACATTGCTGTCCTCGCGGTTTTAGGTTTAGGGTCAGCCGCTGTCAATGCTTCTGGTATTCCCCTCTGGAACTCCGTGTCCCTTTTTAAGAACAAGAATCCCTTCGTGAAAACATTAAACCCCCAATATGCAAGGTCTCTCGCGGTTCATGTTCTACAATATGGGTTGGTGTCTGTGTGTGTCCAACTCTGTTACTAAGAGCTGGAGCTGCGCTGAGTGGAAGTTGCCTGTGGCAGTGTGAGTAGGCAGCAGGGGGGCAGAGGAGGCCCATAGAGCTCTGCCCAACGAAGCTCTCTATGGTGTCTTGAGGATGCTGGGTCTGATCAACCCAGCGTACCTGTAAGTTTCACTCTGCTGTTGCAAGCCTAGTGAAATTTGCACTGGAGGATGTCAGTTCATGTCAGCTCATGCCAGCACATGTCAGTTCATGTCAGTACTTGTTGCAAGCGATGTGTAAGAATGTTTCAGAGCAAAGATTTTGAAAACGCTCCCATTGGAGCCAGCAACGACACACGTGCGCAATCTGATTGACAAGCAGGCAACAAGGCTCAACACACCTGACTTGGAGACCTGCACGAGAAGGAAAGAGTGTGCGCGTTTGTTTGTTTTATATTAGCTGAGGGGATTAATCTGCAAGGGGCGCCTGACACATGTGAAGAGTAACATCATCAAAAATCGTAACAATAGCAAAACCACCTGTAGCAAGAACAGTAATCACAACCATGAATTTAAAAACAAAAAACTATGTTCTACATAATCGCATGCACAATGCTAGCAACAACAACCATAATGATCTATGAGGAACCCTTTTGCACGTTCCATGTTAGGTTGGGGGTTAGCTTCCAAAGCTTCCCCTATATCTGCCATTCTTGAAGACACCTCGTAGCCCAAAGGTCATGATATGCATTGATTACGGCATACCTATCATCCCCAATAACCTAGAAGTTGTATGGATTGTACTGGCTACTGAAGGGGGGAAATACTATAAAGCTGTAGGTACTTGAGGTTGCAGCTAGCACATATGAGCCATAGTCTAAAAACTCCTAAGATCCCCCTGAAATACCCCCATAGTAGTCCCCTATATACTCCCTTATATAATCCCCTTTAAGGAGCGTAGATTATGGCCACATTACCCGACGAACTCCGAAACACACAGGGAATCAGCCCTGAGCCCCCTCTGTCCGGGTGGTTGAAGTGCAAATTCAACTCCCAATTTGCCAACTGAAACTGCCTTGGATTTTGGACTCAGGATTTGGGGTTTAGGGTGCGCGGGGTTTAAGGTTCAGGGTTAGGGTTTACCTAGACCCTCCAATGTAGTACCTTTTTAGTAGCCCTGATAAGAGTCCTAACCAAAAAACCATACCAAACCCAAAAAGGAACTACATTGGAGGGTCTAGGTAAGGTTTAGGATTTATGGTTGAAGGTTTCTGGGCCGTAGGGAACCTGCGACAGCAAGCACACAAGCAATCTCTCCGGCAGGGATGCCTAAACTCCACTTGGGGGCTTCCCAAAATTATGGGTACCTTTTTTGGGGTCCCCATAATAAGGACCCTAATATTTTAGCTTACGGGTGCACTTCCAGGCTTCCTCCTGTGCTGCTATGTTACCAAACCCGCACACCTGTCGTCACTTCATGTACTTGTGTATG
>CAJNIZ010001106.1:0-23511 GCA_905231905.1 Symbiodinium pilosum
CCCCCCCCCCCCCCCCACCCCTCCTGCCCCAGCCATCTGGGTAATGTTGGGCAGTTGAGAGGGTTTAGAGTTTACGTACAACCCTCCCTCCCCCCCTCCGGCTCCCTGTATGCATGAGCTTGGTTTTGTGGGCACCTCAACAGCCGAGGCGGGTACGCGATAGCGTTTACAATTATGTTTTTCTCGGCTGGACAGGCATAATTGAGATTTCTGCGCATGATACTCCCGTTTGTAAAGGCCGCATTAGGAAGCCTGAGAAGCGTTTAGGGTTTAGGGTTTANNGGTTTAGGGTTTAGGAGTTTGACCTTCCTGACACGTAGAACCGCAACCAGAATACCTAGATGCTTAGCATGAAGCTGCTTCCCTGTCCCCCTCACTTTTGGCGTGAAGGTGTACAACTGGGCCTGCTGCCTGTTGCAAGCAGCGCTTTTCGCAACGTTAACCAACAATTGAGCAACCTGGCTACTTCATAGTCTGACGGTGGATCGAGTCTTGCACCTTGTATTTCTGGAGTATGGGGTATGTGAGGTCAACACTACTTGTGCCTTCCACGCTAGGTAACTGAACACTCGGATTGCTTTCTCTTTTGTCCACAAGCAATACGATCCTCCTTCTAGCGGCCGGCACCCAAATGTGGTTCTACAAGCAGGCACCACTCTCAACCATGTCAGGTTGCCGACTCTAGCTGGATTGCTGTCAAGGCACTTGAGCAAAGTTACTATCACAAGGACACTTTGTTTGTTACCATGGACCCACACTACCATGTGAGCTATAGTCTAAATTCCGAGTATCACCTGAATAACCCATACAATATTCATCGATAAAACCATTTAACCCCCTCTACAGCTCATATCACGGTCACTTCCGCGTCTTAACACCAACTCTCCTACTCCAGACCCCTGATTAATAACCCCCTTCTCCTTTATAGGGACTATAGTAGGGATCCTAATTAATATTAAGGCCTTTAAAAGGAGGGGGTTCATTAATCAGGGGTCTACATTAGTAGATCACTGGGATGAGTCGAAAGCGAGACGATTGGCAGAAATCATCCCATTGCTGCCCGAAGGTCTCACGCAGAATCTCCTCTTGGGCGTAGAGTTTAGGGTTTAGGGGTACCTTTCCAGGGGTCTCTTCTAAAAGGAATATAGTACGCTACTGCTTTTTCCAGGCCGTATGGTGCTGCTAGCATCTTCTTGACAGGGAGGGCCAACAAAAACACGACCGGCTGGGCTTGGGGTGGGGTTAGGATCCTACGGTTGAGGGTTTAAGGGTTTTTCCAATAGCCCCTCGGACTTTTACGTTTGCTCGAAGAGCAACGGGTTCCTGTCGGACCCTGGTAGGAAGCACCACAAGCTTGCAAGGCTTTAGGGTTCAAGTTTTAGGGCTTAGGATTGGAGGCGTTTAGGGTTGGTGGTTCAGGGTTCAAGCCCTTTATCCTAAACTCTAAACCCTTCAAGATGCTTTTCAATTTCGGCTTGGGGGATTATGGCAGGAATTCTATCGATAGTCACGGGGATCAGGCTTCAGAGGTAGGGTCAGAGGGATTTGAATTCTGGGGCTTAGGGTTTAGGGGGCTTACGGCCCAAAGACCCCAACCTTAAACCGCAAGGAACATACCTGATAGCGCGAAGTCTGACCCACAGCTCTATGACCGGTGCATTAGTATCACAGACAAAACAGTTACAATGAGCCCCTTTGTTTCGGGATGCTTGTCTTCTCAATCATCCAGGGAGACAACGTCTCCTCTTCTGCCGGGATCCGCCGCGAATAAAACACCAAGGAAGCAACGAGCAGAATGACACAGCTCCAAAGCGACTGGAGGAACAGCAGTGTGCCTGGAGCATTGCAGACTTCGGGTTCGGTAATCTAAATTCAGGTTTATGCGGTAGTTTCTAAAAATTGGGGACCCCAATAAACTAGACACCAAAATCATACAGTCCTCACTGGGGGATCCTCCAAAAATACACCTCATTTTGGGAAAACACCAATATAGAACCATTCCAGGGGAAACCCTGGCCTTTAGCCTTTGTCGCAGAATTTTGCAACATGTTTCATGACCCTCACAGCACCCTAAACCGTATACCCCAAACTACTATAATTGGGGATACATGGGAATACTGGGGGAGCACATGGCACATGAAATGAAAACTGGGATGATTCAGGGATCTAGGTGAAAGGATTCTCCCAGTCCCCTGAACTTATTGGTTCTGGATAGGGAATAAGGAAATTTAATCCCTATCTAAGCCAAAGCATGTGTTTTTTTGGGATTAGGGTTTAGGGTTTAGGATCTAAAGCATGTCTAACACATATCCCTTATTCCCTACTAAGAACCAGTAAGTATCTGTTGGGGGATATATGGCCCTCAATAAGTTGCACTAATGTTAGGCAACCTTCATTTTCTCTGGGGTTTAGGGTTTATAGGCTTCAGGGTTTTAGTCTTTAGGACTTAGTGTCTAGGGCTTAGGGTGCTGGTTTAGGGATATGGTGGCAAAGTTCAATCCGGCTTCGCTGACACAGGGGTATATACCCTGGAGGTAGCTGTTTTTAAACTGCTGCGCGTCTGCTATAACTGGGAGAGAGAGCATCTCATGTTTCAAATCGTCGCCACGTGCCTATACCCTGTCCTCCCAGAAGACCCCTTGTTTCACCTCGTGGGCCTTTGGACCGAGACCCTTGAAAATAGTAGTATCTAGGTTCCTCATGAAACGATTAGGGTTTAGGGTTTAAGTTTAGGGTTTCAGGAAAATATGCAAATATCCCCAAGGCCGACCCAGTTCAACATTTAGAGATTTACGCAAGGTCTTACCGCCGACGCGGCCACGAAGGCACTCGTAAGTCTAAACCCTAAACTCTCAACGCCAAAACGAGCAAACCCTGAACCCTAAGCACCCTTAAACTAAGCCGTTGCCCAGCCTGCAAACAGCAGGAGGTAGGACAAGTAGATGGGGTGTCTCACCTAACGGGTGCTTGAGAGAAAGTGGCGGAGTGGATGCCTCTAACTATCTGAGTTTTGGGTGAAGGGTTGAGGTTGTAATGTACTACGTGGCACTTAGGACCCCTACTACGGGTTAACCCTCAATTACCCATAATCAGGATATAAGGGAATCCCAAAGGGTTAAGGGTCTAAGGTCCAAGCTAAGTCCCAAGGAGTTTAGGGTTCTATGGGAATTATATAGGGGTTGTATGAAGAATAATGGAAAATACAATGGAAACAATTATATTACATATATATATATAAGGACGACCCCCACCCTGTAATAGTGGAATAATAGGAATATAAGAGGGTCCTAATATAAACCTTATTATCCCTTATAGTCACTTTTAAAGGGTGGGGGGGCGGGGGGGGGGGTCCGCCTTAATTAAGATCCACATACATACCCCAATCTTGTATCACAATTCACTCCCCCCCTACAAAACCCTACGCAATAAACCGACCAGCAGTTGCAAGGTTCTGTTCCACATGGTCCGCCTAATTTGGGAAACCATATCCCCAAAGTATCTCTATAATCCTTGTATAACCCTACTTAGCCCGATGTAGTCCCCTAAAAAGAGCCTCTGTTTTTGGGAAACCCTGAACCTTGAACCCTAAACCCTAAAATCCTCAATCCTAAATCCGAACCCCTAAACCCGTAAACCAGTAAGTCTCTATGTAATCCCCAAAAAATTCTTAAGAAGAACCCCTAATTTTGGGACCCCAAAGCCCCAAAGCCCCTAAACCCTAAACCAGGAAGTGAATCTCCATGTAATCCCTAAATAACCCCTTGAAAGGAACCCCCCCCCCCAATTTGGAGACCCCAACGCCCCAAAGCCCTCAACCCCTAACAACCCTAAACCCTAAACCCTAAACCCTAAACCCCAAATCCTAAACCCTAAACCCCTAACACCTAAACCAGTAAGTCACCAGCTTGTATGGGCCCGTGGTGACAAGCTCCGACGATGCAGCCACGCGGTCGTAGTTGCGGCCTCCGGGATTTAGAGTTCAGGGTTTAGGGATTAGGGTTTAGGGATGAGGGTTTAGGGTTTAGGTATTAGGGTTCAGGGTTTAGGGTTTCGGGATGAGGGTTTAGGGTTTAGGGATTAGGGACTAGGGTTTAGGGTTTAGTGATGAGGGTTGAGGGTTTAGGGTTTTGAGGGTTGGAGGGGTTATATAAAGGTTATACAGGGGTTATATTGGGATAATGGAAAAGAAAATGGAAACTACCATTTAAGGTTTGGGGTTTTAGCGTTTAGGGATTTGGGGTTCAGGGGTTTGGGGTTTAGGGGCTCGGGGTTTGGCGTCTTGCTTGTGCGCCTCAGCGCTTGGGATTTCATGTTACTTACTAGTGTAGTGAGAGGGATTGGGACTCCACCGGGGATGTACCAGGGCCTTGCTGAGTAATGTTAAAGAGCTCCATGCCAACCCTAATGTGCCTCATGCTAGCCTGAGCCCTAAAAACTACTAAGCCCTAAATCCTGAACCCTGAGCCATTAACGCCCTAAACACCTAAAGCCCAAATCCTAAACCCTGAACCCTAAACACTTCTAGACCCTAAATCCTAAGCCCTGAACCCTAAACTCTAAACCCCAAGCCCAACTTCAGATTCGCACAGGCTTGAAAGGCTTTGGGCCTCCTTCGACAGTCCCATTTAGCTTTGTGGATTCAGGGTAAGGTTTAGGGTTCAGGGCTTAGGGGTTGGGGGCTCAGGGGTTTTCGGTTTTGAGTTAAATCTGAGGCTCTATCTCTATGAATAGTACCTCCGTCGGGCCACGATGTCTATACATATTACATACGTACACTGGGCTGTTTGGAGCCCCAGGGCAAGGATTTAGGGCAGAAGGTTCGACATTTTCAGTACCCCGCCCCGCATCTAAGACTACACTCAACAGTGGCTTTCTATCATCCCTAGATGGCCTGCGTTACGTCCAACAGCTGACTTATCTCTTTGTAGACCCCAAACCCCTAAACACCCTAGATCCCAAACCGCGCGGCTGCCTAGATGCCAGGCAGCCCAAGCATTCAGAAGTACGGCCATAAGGCGCGTGCCGTGCAACAGGGCATCCCAGGAGCGGCCTTATTAGGTTTGGGGATTTGGGGGTTTCCCAAAATTGGGGGTACCACTTTGGGGGGTCTCTATGAAAAGAACTATAATATTTTGGTGTCTATTTTGGGGTTCTCTATTTTGGGCAACTACTATTTTGGGATGGATAAGGTTTCATTGGCAACAACAAGCATAGTGAGGACTACCCACTTTCCCCAAAGATGACCCCGTGCCCCCACCACCTTTAACAATGGAACCCACTGTTTTTGCTTGTCCTATCGGGGTCGGGCTTTTGTCTTCACGGAAGCCTGTTATTTGGGCTTCGGTTTCAAATCAAGTGAGCCTGTAAGAGCCAGTTGGACAAAACAATTGAAACAATCTTCCCAAACCTCGATCCCCCCCATTAAGTAGTGCACTACTGACCGAATTGGCATCTTCCAATGTCATCTTGCACTCTTGAAAGTAACTTTCCAGGAAGTAAGGTTCAGAAGGAGAGGGTGTTGTTGTTGGGGCTTGTTGGCATCAAGAAGCGAAAGGGTATGTAAGGGTGACTTCCCAATTCTTGAAAGTTCACATGTATGGTTCCGGCGGTGGTCTCCCAGATGTAGAAATGGCTTTCAGAAAGGAGAGGCCTCACACAGGAAGCCACAGATGGTCCAGAAATAGGGACTTCCCCGTTCTTGTATAGGGCCTCCAAAAAAGAGATCCAAAGTTGTTATCCATATGTGATCTCCCCTAAGCCTTGAACCTCAAGACTTTTCTGCTAGCCAAGGCCTGAATCCCAAACCCTAAACCCGCCGCCAGACCTTAAGAACTGTATCGAAAGTATATAAGGTCTCTTTGAAATGGTTGTGTTCATTTTTTTCGTTTATCCATTTTTTTGAGGTGTGGTGGGGTTTAGGCTTTAGGAGTAGGGTTTAGGGATAGATTCTCCCAATAGTGGAGAATCAAATGGACAAGAACATGGAAAATTGAATACAAATTGAGATTCTGTAGTGGTTCATAGGGCTTCGGGTTTCTCAAAGGTAGGAGTAGGGGTCTATATTGAGGTCCCCCTATGCTATGGAAACTACCATGTACCCCAAGGCTTGGACCCTCAGGCTCCACCAGTCTGAGTGCAAGACTAAACTGATCCTAAACCAATGGGGTATATAGGATTCAGGGTTTCGGGTTTGGAGTTTAGGGTTTAGGGTTTGGGGTTTAGGGTTTAGGACCATAGTTTCCTTTCAATAGATAGAATATGGCTTTGGGTTAGTCATACTAAGATCCCCATATACCCCGCATATTCTATTTACTTAAGGTGGACTATATACGCACACGGATGATGGGTTCAGGGTTTAGGGGTTTAGGAGTTAGGGTTTAGCTTTTGGGGGAGGCACTGCATTTCGATTAAACAATCTACCCATCTGAAACCATACCAGAGTGCTGCCTCAACCCTAAACCCTAAACCCTCAATGCTGCCTCAGTCGCCTTGCGGACGTTGAGAGATGAATCGAAACGCGGCTGTCGCATGCGCGAATATTAGGCAGAGCAGAAACTTAGCTGGCGGTTTGCGTTTTAGGGTTTAGGGCTAAATCACATATGAACAGAACACTTGGTTGGCCTTTGGAGCCATTTGGAAAATGTAAGTATTAGTATGTAATATAAGATGCTCATGAAACCAATAAGGGAACATGTTTATCCCAGAGGCCAACCTAGAACAGTAAAATCATCTTATAAAATATATTCCAGAAAGGGGGGCGTGCAATCGTTTAAACATTTATCCCGGGCTAGAAGCTTCTGAGGTGGTTTTTGCGGCCCTAAACCCTAAACCCCAAAGAAAGTAATGTACTTGCGTGCCATGTAATGACTCTACCTGGACAATGCATGTCCTTCCTGTTGAGGGTTTGTCCCTTTGCTTTGTAGGCTATCACAAGCATAGGACGTCCAGGGTCCAAATAGTTGAAGAAGGCATATGAGCTATAGTCTGAACTCCTAGTATCCCCCCTTATTAAGCCCTATAATAATCCCCGTCCCCTTCGAGGAGTTTTGATTATGGGAAGGCTCAAGGTCCTGGGATACAGTAACTCTGACGCTCAAAAAAGCCCAAAAAAGCCTTTCGTTGTATGGTCTTCGGGCCCAAAAGCCTCAAATAAGTTTCCTCAGCCCTAAACCCCGCCTAAACCCTAGCACCACGAGTAGCGCTACTTGCGACTCTATTCATCTGGGTTTAGAGCGTAGGGTTCAGGGCTGGGTGTTTAGGATTTAGGGTTCAAGCCTGTACCCAACTGAACTTTATGAGGTAAAAAAACGCTTATCTAACCTAATGGCCTAAACTGTAGGAATCCGTGAATGGAGTGAAGAGCAGAGTTGTTTTGCACTTCTGGGTGCCAATCTGGTGTCAAGTTCTACCTTTGGGAGTTCTAAATTTAACTCCAGGGCGTTGGCATCATGGTATTGCATTTTAAACTTACTTCCTGGTGCTGAGGGAATGACCGAATGGGCAAGCTCTGGGACCCTACCTGGGGACTCTTATAGGTTGTTGGGGGTAAGGGTTCGGTTTCATGGTTCAGGTCTGTTGGGTTCGTTTGCGCCTTCCCTACCTGCTGGATCCAGGTGGATGTCTATTAGTTAATACAAGATACGTGATGGTAAGGTAGGAGTAGAACCAACAAAATCAGCCTTCCCACTCATACCATTACGGGAGCGGATGGTCAACTCGACACACTTTCCTAAACCCTGTATTATAAATAGTCCCGATACCAAAAAAAAGCTATATAACCACAGTTTCCATGTCATTTCCCATTTCTTTTCCGTTCCAGTTTCCATCTAGAAGTTTCCATGCTCTTCTGCATTCCCTCACCGTTGTCGGCAGCTCATATCCCCAACCTCCTCCCTGGTTCCTCAAACTTCACAATTCCTAACCGGTAACACTTCAATGCCGAGCCCCCAAAACTTAAACCCCGTTCCTAGACTGCAAACTCCGACGTCCAAAGCTCTGGGTCCTCTGCGTAAAATCTCTACAGATGCAATTTCGGAACACAAGCCTCTAACGTAGGCTCTTGCAGGATATCGGGAGCGCTGCGCTGCAAGGGCGCTGAACCAACAAGGAAACACGGTTTAGGACTCAGGGTGAAAATTTACGGTTTAGGGTTGACCTGCAGCAAAGGCACCAGAACAAAGTCACTCCGTCTCGTGCCCGGCTTGGCAGAAGCAGATGGCGGCTTTGCATAGCGACCATACCTGCAAGATTACTTTGTAGAGTTTAGGCTGGAGGGACTTTCGGGGCAAAGCAGGGTTTAGGGTTTCAGATCAAGGCTAACCCCCAAGTCAGAACCCCCGAAACTTAGTGGTGCTTAAGGGCGAGTGGGCGAGTGAATATAGGGACTATTATAAAGGTATATGTGGGGATCATAGAGGGATGATTCTAAGGATGCACCCCCCCGCTCTCCCTAAAGAACCTGCAAGTTTATTGCTTCGGTTCGCAGCCGTTCAGCGCCTCCAATTAGGGATTATAGGATCTTGGTACGTAGGACAAACAAGCTTACAGTCAATGTGGGTTTTATCAAGTATATATCCTGGGTTACAACCCGCAACCATGAAGAATCTCAAAGAACCCTTGTGGCTCATAGAAGTTGTTATGTCACCTGCCTCATGCTAAGCATCACTTCAGCCAATAAACTCAGTCCCCGACCTCACTCCGGCATCTGGATACAAGAGCCATAATTTAAACCCCTTAAAGAGGGTTATATAGAGGACTATATAGGGAGTATGATAGGGCTCATTAAGACTAGGAGTTAAAACTATAGTTCGCATACTGTACCTAGGGTCGAATTGAAGTCAAATAGGCGCTTTTGGAGAAAATCTTACTGTACTTATACCATTGCTCCAAGGGGAGACTGTTGGTAAAACCCACATGGAATCCACCCCAGCTGCCTCCACGCCCGCGGCAAGGTGCCCACGCTGAAGAAGGCCAAGTACTCGAAGGGCAGGGAACCCAAAGCCTGTATTTGTGGGTTTCCAATAATTAGGGGTGCCCTTTTGGGGCTCCCATAATAAGGATTATAGTATATTTGGGTCTATATTTGGGTCCCCCTATTTTGGGAAACTACCATTTGTTTAGGGCATAAGGTTTACCTGAACCCGAGCCCAACAGTATGTAAAATAATGGCCCTTTGGGCTATGTTTAGGGGTTTTGGGGAATTTTGTTTACTTTTGGGGTCCAGGTAGTGGAGTAATGAGATCTTTGACTATGTTTAGGGGTTTTGGGCCATCAGCTGACCTACTTGGAGTTTAAGTAGCTGGGAGTAGGGGATGGGAAAAGAACATTGAAGCTAGTGCATTACTTTGTGCTTATGATTTACGATCTAGGGTGGTTAGTAGGAATGGGGCAATGGGCAGAGCTTTCTATGGGATTTTTTTGCAAATAAGTACTATATTGGTACCCACGTGAGTAGCGACCCTCTTGCCTTGCTAGTCGCAACAAGTAGAATTCTGCCCTCCCTATTTGAAGAAGTTACTGATTTGGGAGCTTCACAAAAAATAAAAGCTATGCATATATATATATATAGAACACGTCGCACTACAGGCCCCAGCTTTTCGCATTTCTGCTTTGGGGTGTAAACCCGCAAAATGGGGATAATGCCCCTGTCTGCTCGCCCCCGTAACAGCACCGTCAGTCCCAGTGCTTTTAGGACCAGGGCTTCCATATGAGGATATGATGTACTTGCAAGGAAGAGAAGTTGATATAGGATATAAGGGGATCGTGGCAGGGGCTTGTTTCAGGACCATGTGGGGATGATTCTGAGAAGCTATGGTTTGAACAAGGAGCAAAGCCGCCACAGAGGCGCCTTGGCGACAGTGCCAGGCCAGCGGGCAGCAGCAGGAGCAGCCAAATGGCAACCACCAGCTGCCTTGAAAGATCAGGGGAATTTAGCAAGGACTGAGAGAAAAAGAGGCTACTATGCGATGTCGGGTTTAGGGACTAATCGAAAGTTCTAAGTATAATACATAACATTCAGAACCGTGGAACATGGAAACTATTATTATCTCATTCAGGACGTCGGGTTTGGGGACTTGAAGGGTCAGGCGGACTTAGTAAGTAGACTATTAATCTTTATGCGCCATGCCATAGCCCTAGCTAGCAGGTTGTGTACATGGCAAACGAAACCATGATGGTGTTGTTCTGTAAGCGTTGCCTATGAAAACCGCACTGACTTTAATCCTCAGCATAAGGATTTTCAGAAAGGGGAGCCGTGGAAGCCCAACATCCTAACTCCACCGTCCCAGGCATAAACCCTGCATTATCCGGCCCTGTTCCGCCAAGATAGGCCATCGTCAGTTGCTGAGTTCCGTAAACACGAATTCCCTTTCTCTTTTCTGTTATAACTCTGATCGGAGTAAAGGAACCCAAAAAAAGACAGTGTGAAGTGTACCTAACCAAGTAAGAAGCCCGCAACTCACCACACATTCACGGGCAGATAGCAGGGGTCCTACAACCCTAACTCCTAGCTCTGAAGCCTACACCCTGAACCTCAGGCCTTGAACCCTAAGCCCTACCTGAACACCCAAAGTATGTGGCATAACGACCTTTGGACACGCTTTGAAGGGGTTTGGGGGTCAATGTCTTACCTACTTTTGGGGTCCAGATAAAGCTAAACCCTAATCCCTAAACCCTAAACCCTAGACCATAAACCCTAGATCTTAAACCCTAAGCCCTAAGCCCTAAGCCCCAGACCCTAGACACTAAACCCTAAGACCTAGACCCTATAGACCCTAAACCCCAAGCCCTAAACCCCAAAACCAAATCAGGTTGCAAAGGCTGCAGCAGTTTTTCTTTCAAAGTTAGAGATCTCCAGCGCTCCGAGGCACCTCCGTTTGTACACCTGAGGGCTTAGGGTTTAGGGTTTAGGTGTAGGGTTTCTAGGGTTTGGGGTTTCTAGGGCTTACGGTATAGAGTTGGACCTTGATCTCTTTAACGGGGACATGTTGGGATGGATATCTGAAGAAAATTAAAGAAATCAGGTTTCCTCAGATCCCTAGGTTTGGGGTGTAGGGTCTAGGGTCAGGCTTTAGGGTTAGGATCAGGGTTTGCAGTAAAAAGTTCACGGGATTGGAGTCTTTTGGAGTTGGGGACATTGGAAGTGACCATGCTTTAGCTTGCAGAAAGCCATGAGAGCAGCGCAGTGCCCAGGACTTCCTCGGCATGGCTTATGAAGGTTGAGAGTCTGCAGTGTAGGGGCGAAAGTTGAAGGTTCAGAGGGCTTCTGAGCATGGGCCTACTTTGGGGATTCTGGATGTCCGTTAACCGGCGGGATGGCAGGGAGGGCAACAGGAGTTGGTACGAGCGGTAACAGGAGACATTGGTAAGATAAAGACGAACGCTAGATCTCGTACCGCATCCTGACGCTACCGCTACAATAACGCCTTCAACAGCACCAGCGCCAACTATACCAGCAGCTGCCGCTGCTAGTTCTGCGCACCGCTGCCGCGTAAACAGGATTCCTACCAACCACTGCCATAGTCAGTCCGACTTTTTCCCACCCAGCGGCCTGGTGCATGCGGATGTTCGCAATCTTGCTCTTTTGTGTGAAATCCAGTGCTGGTGCGGCACGCGCAGTTCAGCTATGCCTGACTGTGCAGCTTCTGAGGGATGACTGACAGGGTCAGGGGACTTAGGAAGTACGCATGCCTTTGATACGGAGAACCACGTAACAACACCAGTTATCCTGACCATCCAAGAAAGGATTATGGCCTCAGTGTAGAAAACAAAGATCTTGCATCAGGTTTAATCGCAGTAGCTTTGATGCCCCTAGCCTAGGAGGATGCTGCTTATCAGAAGCACCTTGAGAAGAGCACGGTCAAGGAAGGGCCATGCTAGCATTCTCTGGCCTCGTACGCTAGGCCTCAGACCCAACGCAAGAACCAATGAACGTGTGTTGTAAAGCCACAAGCGCTAGACTCCGAAGCGGCTCCCTGTGCGCTCCTGGGAAAGACCCCCAGCGTGAAGCAAGAAAAACCTTGCGAAGAGGCCACTGCTTGGGCAACTTTTGCTCTAAGCGGTTAACCTCAAGGCAGTTCGCGTAATTGACTGCTTCTAGAGATGAGGCTACTGCGTACGGCTTCACTGAGGTGTTGCATGGAATCATCTGCCCAGCCAAGGTCCAGATGTCCAGTGACTGCATACTTGAGACTGGATACCAGCAAATCTAATCCCTAATCTCCAAAAACCAGTCCAGGGTTTCGGGGAGTGTCTGACTGTTGGATACTTCACCCAGCACCCGGAAGCTCAAAACTAAAGTCTAACCCCTAGACCCCAGAGCTGCAAGCAAGCTACGCAAAACAGCTAGCCCAAATACCCTGGAGCGGAAAAAAAACAACGATCGCATAGCCCCGAAATGAGCCTAAAGCAAACCCTAAGCCCCAAATCCCTAAACCGTAAATCCCTAAACCCTAAATCCCTAAACCATAAAACCCTAAACCCTAAATCCCTAAACCCTAAACCGTCCAGACCCCACAACCTCACTTCTCCAAACTCAGGCCTGCTTTGAGGGAGGCTGGCTGCTGCAACCACAGAGCCCCAGCAGGACAGCAACTGAAGGGATACCCAGCGAGCATGGGAGGCTGGGTCCAAGAAAGCTATGGGTTTAGGATTTAGGGTTTAAGGCTTAGGGTTTAGGGTCTTTTTTTGACTTTGAAGTCAAAAAAAGGGTTTAGGGTCCAGAAATGTGATCAATTATGGGCCGTATACCCTCAAGCCTATAAACCCTAACTCCACTTATGTTTAAGGCGAGGCTTTAGCCAGCGATTTAAGTTCAAGTCTTGGGCTAAAGATCTTTGGGTTTGGGGGCTGAGACTGCTGCACATTTTGAGGGTAAGAGAGTCGTGCATGCGCACAGCTTGCTAATGGATTAATGAATTCCATGAAGGCTTTGAACCAGAGAAATCCGACATCCACACCCTAAGATACATGTTTAACTGGTGTGAGTTTTTCTTGGGGGAGCAATGCTTTGTCACGCGCTGAGCCGATTATGACCCAGGACGTGGGAAGACAGCTGCTTGCACGCGAAGCTCAGGCATTTGAGTTTAACAAACGACCATCTTTCTGACCGCAGACCCCCTAAAGGATCCACTGACTGGAACCCTCTAATCATCCCCCTGGTTTCCCAAATGTACTCATGGGTTCATACTGATACTGGGGCGGTTCCAGCTTTGGATCCTTTAGGGGGTCTGGGAGGGAGGCATCAAGAGCCTTTTCAGTAGGGCCTGAGCAAGGCAAAGAATGGCAGAAACCTAGATCATGACTCCAGGAACCTAGCTTAAACCTACACCGTATAAACCCTAAGCCCTAAACATGCCTAAGCTCCATGTGTGAATAAATCCACGGCTTCTAGGATCTTGAAACCGTCCCATGGTGACCGGCTGAGTTTTCGTGCAGCACAAATACTTTGGAGAGCAAGCTCCCAAGCTACAAATCCTGTCAATACCTAGACCATAGGGATCCAAATAGTTGTTACGATTTATGGACTTTAGGACCCGAAACAGGTATGATGTTTTAGACTTGGACTCCCCGGGATATACTTACCAACTTGGTCATACGGACCAGCAAAGCAATTTCAACTAATAACTAATTGGATCCAGAAATCCAAGGTCTGCAATGCTGCAACGCCCTGCGCAATGCGTCTACAAGGAAGCGTGAAGTCTTTGTGCTTAAGTCCACGGATTCCTGGATGGGGCTTTTCCCAACTTGAAGGCGATGCGATACGAAAGGCAACCACTTTGTGCCGTTTCATCCCTTAGCACGGTCTTCGCGCCAGAGACTCGCATGGCGGCTGCGGTGACTCTAATCCCTTGGGATGATAGAAAGTCCTCTGCGCTTCCTGAGTAGAATCAGGGAACCTTCAGAAGATTCCATTTTCTTACTGGTTCCTAGTAGCGAATATGGGCATATGATCCCTATATAATCCCTATATGATATGTTCCCTTATGCCCTCACAAGAACCAGTAAACTTTGGGGGCCTCCTCCCAAGGGTATGAGTCATGCTCAGGGCTTTCATTAACCTAGGACAGTGAATAGCACATTGAACGCAACGTATCATAAATGTATTTCTTTAAGTGTATATGCATGGGCATGTATAGCCATGTCAACAGAGCAAAACCTGAAAACGTATATCTGAGGCAAGTTTTACGGTGATGAAGAAGCGACATGAGCGGGTCGTATCACCACCGTTTGTGCTTAAACCCTAAACACTAAAATGCTTAGTGGCATCAGCTGTGCCTCTGGCAGCGGTCATATCTGGGTTCTGCACTCAGGGGGTCATAGCGTGCCCAGGATGCAAATGAGCCCGTGCATGCTTTGCTAACACCCTTAACTTCCTGGTTCGTCCCTTAACTTACTGGTTCGTAGCAGGGAATACCGGAATATACAGGAATATAGTCACTGGGTGATCACCATATCATCTATTCCCAGATTCCCTGCTCAGAACCAATAACTTACAAGACGCCGCTTGCAGATTCTTACTCAGCAACGTTGTCCCCAGGGTCGAAGCACCCAAATAATGCACGCTTTGGAGCCCAAACACCATATAGTAGGATTTAGGGTTTAGGGTACTGCAGAAACCCATTTGGGCAGATTCGGTATTCCTATTTAGTAGAACTATCAAAGGGAACCCAATGTCCAATGTCCACCCTTAACCGTCCTCTGGTAAGCCTAGTATAGACAGTAGCTGATGTGGGCCCAAACTGTATAACAGCATCTTACAGCTTCTTATTACAGATATAGGAGCCCATCCCAGCCCAAACTGCAAGTGCTATGTGGCACCTGATATCCAGTCGGCTCTATTGATACTAAAAACTCTGCATGACCTTACATAGCATACTGTAGCATCACAATCCCCAAGGCCTATAGGGCTTAGCGTACTTCAGGTCATCGAGGAAGTTTAGTATCCGAAGTTCGACCTTAGGGTACGGACCAAGCCGGGCAGAAGTGCAGCTGGAATGACACCGGCAAAGTTGCAACGAGAAAAGCAGACCGTAGTGGTCGGGCCGGAGCAATTATCAATCATGGATACTCTATGGGAAGTTCTAATTGAAGTCAAAACTCCATTGCAAAAGAACATGTAAAATCAAACGGAAACTGGATTCATGCGCGAGCCTGAAGTACCCTATCATGTAATTATACAAGCAAACTAGGACGATAATAATGGTAATCATTTATGGCCTCCGCATTACCGACTGCGGACTGCTCCTTATCCTCCTCCTCCTCTTCCTCCTCCTCTACTAACTGCCACTTCTTCTTGGCTATGCCCAGTTGCCTAACCTTATAGTAACTCATAAACATGATGGTGATCTTTCCTACCACTACTCCTTCTTATTTGCCCTGAAAGTCATAGCGTGGCTGTCCCCTGGGCGCTCACTCCTGCCGTTTTGACAGCAGAACCTGCCATCAATCTTTAGAACTAAGGGCCGCCTAGGGCTTTAGGTTTTTGATGGTTTAGGGCTTCGGGTTTGCAGCTGAGGTTTGGGGGCCATAAAGGGGTTCTTGGGGGGGAGGGGGGAGTTCTGGGGTTTGGGTCGTATGGGCTTGGGCTAGGCTTCCGGCTCAGGGTTGTTTAGCGTTCAGTAGTGGATGGATTTGAGGAGGCAGTTTAGGAAACCTTGATTGCACTGCCGCGTCCCAATCTCTGAGGACTTTTAAAAGAAACAGTTCGGCCGATTACTTCCGGAGAATGAAGTTCCCCTCTTTCCTTTCTGGAACATAGCGAGTCTAGAGCTTGAGCTTTTCCACCCTAAACCCTAAACCTTTCACCTGAAACCCCAACCCCAAACCCTTGGTTGAGGGTAAAGGGATGCAAAATGTGTGGAAAACAGCCCAACTGACAACCCAGGAGACCGTTAGTTATGGTAGAATCAACGCCTGAGCTCCGGGCTGCAAACTGAATCAGGACCACCCTAAACCCCAGACCATAAACCCTAAACCCTAAGAGGGCAGTTGCTAGGAGTGGGACGGACCCAAGGTACGGATTCAAGGCGCAGGGTGGGACCATGGATCCTTAGGGTTTAGGGCGGGCCTTTTCCAACACCCTACACCCTAAACCCTGCGTTGTCTAGCCCGTACCCAGTAACCGAGGACGAAACAGGAAACGCTTTGTTTAGGTGCCCCTTTTGGAACATGACCCGCAAGGGGAAAAGGGGCCTAACGGCTTAACACCCCTGTCTACTAAGGATAGAAGCCATTGACCAGCAAATGAGAATCCAGATGTAGAGGCCTCAAAGTTCCAGTCTTTCGGTTGGGCTTACTTAGTGCAGTTTTGTCGTGGATTCCCGTTTGCACGTTGATGCCTTCATGTGACCAGGGGGTTCATTGACCTGGGGATCGCTGACTACGATGCCCCCAGACTAAAGCTCTCCTTGATCATGTACAGAAAATGAGATACACACGATATCACACGATGCAAATCCCTTCTGGGCGAACGATATGTTTTGGACTAACACGGAAGCTGAAAGGCTTGAATGAGGTGGGGGTTCAGGTGCTAACCTAAACGGAGAAGAATTCAAGACTTATTAACCCTGGTTAGCAAGGAACGAAACAACGGATCCTTACACTAGTCCCTGTAATACCTCTCCAAATATGGTAGATTGCAGGCTTTCCTCGCTTTCTTCAGCTCCTGCCAGCCAGAGGCCAGCACAAGTGCTAGCTCTGTTGAGTTGATATGAGCCCTGGACTACAGCTTTAGTTGTAATGGGGTTTCAATTTACGGTTTAGGGGTATATCACCTAACTAATCGGCTGCCCTATACCGCTATATAGCCCTTGACAGGTCCCCCCAACCCAAGTAACTTTAGTCCGTAGCTCATATGTTGAACGTTCGGAGCCCTGGTTCTCACTGGTTTAAGGTTTAGGGATTAAGGTAATCCAGAACAAAGCGAGGGCAATTCTGGTAGGGTTGCCATGCCAGAGGGCAGAGCCCGTGTGAACTATATACCCAACCCCATGCATGCGGGCCAGATAGCCAAGGCTTTTACATGGAGCCGCTTTTCAGCGGGCGCATTCACAGTCAAGTCTTGGGGCACCAACCATCCCAAACAACTTCTGCGCAACGGGCCTTATGTGGCAAACCCATGAACTGAAAACGGCAAGCTTGCAAACGAGAGAGAAAGCGGTCATAGGATCCGAAATGGGTAGCTGTCTTTGTTAAGGGCACCCCCCAATATAGACCCCAAATACTGTGGTCCTTACTATGGGGATCCCCAAAAAGGTACCCCAAACATTTTGGGAAACCCCCATATACCCCTACAACCCCCAAGCCACCTGCAGATTTAGGGTGTGCCATGACGTTCAACCCTCGCCGTAAGGGTCCAACATACGGGGGTCCCTTACAGCTGTGAGGGTGTTACTTCAAGGGACAAGTATGTAATAAGTATATTCTCTGGGTCCATTGTAGTAGTGCTGCTCACTTGGTTCTTTGGGGGATGCCCTTAACCCTAAACCCTTTATACGCCAGATCCTACACCCGAAACCCTAAACCCACAAACCCTGACCCTAAACCCCTAAACCCCAAACCCCCCAAACCCTGAACCCCTAAACCCTAAACCCTTAAACCCCCAGACCGCAAACCCTCTTTGGACCCTTAGGGTCGCAGACAACCTCCAGGGGTCCGCTTGTATCCAGGTGATCGAGCCAAGATGACCTGCAGCAGATGCAAATCATGGAGCTGTTTAGGGCTTAGGGGCTTAGGGGCTTAGGGGTTTTAGAGTTTAGGGGTTTAGGGTCTAGGGGTTTGGGGGTTTAGGGTTGAGGGGCTTACAGGTTAGGGTTAGGGTTTAGGGTCTGGGGTTTAGGGGGTTTTGGTTGAGGGGTTTAGGGGCTTAGGGTTTAGGTTTGGGGGTTTAGACATTAGGGGCTGGGAGGTTTAGGGGTTAGAGGGTAGGGGTTCGGCTAGATGACCAAACCGAATTGGAGAACGACGTAGGGTTTCAGGTTTAGGCCTCAGATTGATAAGCTTCCGTGTGACCTGAAGAATAGTCTTTTTCAATCCCTCTGAGCTAGTCTGGGGTATCAAGCCCAAAGCAATCTACACAGAAGCAGATTAGAACTGGAGCTATCCAAAAAAAATGATACGGATTGATTGTTGTTAGCCCTAAGCCCTAAACCCTAAGCCCTAAGGTTACAAGGTTCTTTTGAATAAAGAGCTGGGGCAGATTCTTGCTGATGTGGCGCTGAGCACAAAGCTAAAGCTTGGACTTCATCTAAGTTCCGCCGTAAAAGCCCTGCATAACAAGGGTTCCATTTTTCCTAATGTTCAGCTTTAATAAAGGGACCCCGCAAAGAAGGGGATAAGGGTGAGGCCCCTGATACAAACCCCCAAGAAGCAGGCCCTAAGTCTGCAAACATTACCAACATTGGGCTATTTGGATCCCTAATTCCTAAACCCTTAGCCTTAAACTCCATATAACCTACAAAATGCTAGGATCCCTTTACACTCCTAGAAGCTCCTAGTTTCCATTTCACACTCCATTTAATAGGGGAATACATTGGGCAATTTGCATCCCCAGGCAAAGTCCTTACACCTGCTGAGAAGCAAGTTCAGCACGACTCCAGGTCGCTGTCTCTTGGCGACGGAAGAGGATGTTATCCCATCATGGGAGAAGCTTTTCAGCACTTTTCTCGAGGCTGCAGCAGCTTGAGGTCTTCGGCCCAGCATTCTTCAAGTTCTCCTTCCCAGAGGAAAGCCTCGCGGCAGCGACGAATCGTGACACGACGGACCTCGAAAAGATCGTCCGTTGCTATGTGACGTGCCCAAGCCTGAACAAAAGTCTCCAAGGGCACGCCGGTGTCCTTGAGCGTGAACACGGCGGACGAGGTGACCTTCATCTTTCACACGCATTCAACCATCATTTGGCTTGAACCCCAAACGCCGAACCCATGACTGGCATGCGGTTTCGGGTTTACAGTTCTTCGATCCGGCATTTAGGGTTTTGTCTGTAGTCCCTATAATCCCTAGACTGTGTTTGAGTCTATTGTTGGGTACGCGCGATGACTCTAGCCCTGAAACTCACCGGAGGTGTCGTCCTGCTACGCAGAATCCAACAAATTCTGTCGCAATCCCAAAGCTACTCCAGAGGACACAGAATCACGCTTAACCCCGCCTGGACTCCTTTTTGGGAAATTACCCAACTTTATGCCTTGTAGTATCTTCTGTATGCAGAACCCTGAAAAAAAGCTGGCATCCCGACAAGCGGTCGGCGAGAAGTCGGATGTGTTGAAGCAGCCAGACCTTTAACTGCATAGCGCGTTTGAGGCCTATGTATTCACCATCAGCGGAGAAACATCTGGAAAATAACATGGAAAAAGAAACGGAAACTGGGATTCAGTGTAATTAGACGTGTTACGTTTTGGTGGTTGCATCCAATGCGACTATACATTCTGCTCATAAACTCCTATACCCAAAGCCTGGGTATAATCTTGCTCTATATTGGGGTCCAGGGTAACCTTATTACACGCACTTCTCAACTGAGACACGTATGGCTGGAATCACGGTTTCGGGTTTATTGCGGGTCTGCTCAGGCAACTCCGTGCGTAGTGGCACAGCATGCATTCATAGCTCCACAGAAGTAAGCCATGGTGTCGCATCATCGTCTTAGAGAGCACCACCATGCCCAAACTGCCTGACTGCATACTACCCCGCCAGTAGGCCTTTCACTCCGAAAGCCCTCAACCATGTAAGTATCTCTGCAGAAAACCATAAGATCCAACTATGCTACAGGCCACAGGAGCATTCAAGACAGCGGGTCGTACTCTTCAGACACCCTGTTGGTTAGGTACTGCCCACACTCAGTAACAGCTGGATAATTGCTATCATAGAAGGATATATATATATACATAGCCCTTAATTTTGCCCCTAGTATTATAGACTGTTACTGGGTGGGGCAGTACCCGACCTATCTCCCAATCATGGCCTTCTGCATCCAGGAAAGATGGATGGCCGGAAGGAGCTGCAGGGATCTGTGGAGGCTCGGCACCTTGTCTGAGGGAACATCTTATAGGGTTTAGCGTTTAAAGTTAGGTAGGGGAGAAGGGAGTAGAATCCCTACAAGAAATCCTTATAGGACATATTCCCTTATTCCGTGCTAACCCCCAGTAAGTTGTCTTGAACTTGCCTCCGGTTAGCAAATGGTTTAGTGATTAAGGTTTAGGGTTTTAAGGGTTTAGGTTTTAGGGTTCATTTTGTTCAAGAACAAAGCGAACACAAAAACATCATAGGGTAGTCAAGGATCCGAAGCATAGTGTCACAGTTGGGCCTTGCTTTCCGGAGGAGGTACTAAGCGTGGGAATGGCTTATGGTTCCATGACGCTTTGACTGGCTGGAATCATCTGACCCCAAAGCATCAGTACCGAATTATGGCTTAGGGCTTAGGGTTTACTAGAGCGAGGCTTAGTATTGTTGCTCCTCATGCGACAGCAACTGAAACTATTGATACTATAGTATAGTTCACGACTATTCACAAGTACGGTTTACACCGAGATTCCTGTCGGCTCTTCCTCTACCTCAACGAAACGTTATTGCTCGACTAAATTTCGGTGGACTAGGTGATCCTTTACCTACCTGCCTTGCTAGACTCAACAAATTCTACCACTTTGATAACAGCCCACCCGCCACACCGGCCCGTTCCGCCCGCCTGCCGCGTGATCGCCCCCCCAAGCAACCACCCTCCACCTTACCCTGAGGCTCCACGTACATCATAGTGAAATAGTTACCAGAACCTCGACTCCAATTACTAGAACAAAACTTCCAGAACCCAAGTATTGCGTACATGGACCCTAAACCCTCAACCCCAAATCCCCCCACATAACCCTACATACCCCTTGATACCCATATAGCCCCATATATGTATATCAATACTACTATATATATATACACATTTTATGCACATATACATTTTTTTATATCTATATAAAGATGTATCCCTACAAACCCACTCGATAACTGCCCTTCCTGGGTACATGGACCCTTAGGGTCGCAGCCGCCCTGATAAAGGCCCTCAAGTCTTAGCCAGCATGGCCCTATATCTCACTACATGTCTCCCATATATCCCGAACCCTTTGTATCCCTGTAATTCATTTAAAGGGGCAGGGCTACAGACAGCATGAGAAGGGCACCAACCACAAGAGCGGCCAAAGGTCGTCGACATCGCCTTTCAGGGCGGGCCTTGCGTCACACGGGTTACGTTTCAGGGTTCGGGGTTGGGGTGTACGCATCATGGCGGATTTATGCAGGTTTTGGGGCTTAGGAACAATGGAGACTCAGATGACAGATGGGACACAAGACAAAGCGCACAGAATTGGGGGATGGGTTTACACAAGTCGTAGTTTCCCTCAATTAGGGTACCCCAATATAGACCCCAAAGCACTGTGTAGTATACTCGTTGTTACTGGGACCCCCCAAAAAGAGTACCCCTAGTTTTCGGTAAGCCCCCCAAGTGGTTCTTGGATTATTAGACGAAGTGCACTTGGGTCGGAGGTCTTGGGGCCGCTGTAGGACCTGAAGACTCCAATGAAGACTATGGCTTCAATGATTTAAGGGTTCAGGGTTGAGGGTTTTTAAGGTTCAGGGTTTTAGGGTTTAGGGGTTTGGGGGTTTAAAGTTTTAAAGTTTAAAGGGCATACCTAAACCCCCAAGGCAGGTAAATAGGCTACCAGAATCCGGAAGAAGAGCCCAAAAGGCCATCATTTTACATACTTTGAGGTTGTGGGTCATGCTTTGAAATCTCGGGCTGGGGGTTGTAAGGCAAACTGAGGGGGCCCTAAAAAGGCCAGTCTCTCTCAAAAGGCGCCTACATGAAGTTCCGCTTCTGCTTGGGCAAAGAGATACGCTGTGATGGTGAGACTAAGCCGGCCTCAGAACCCCACTAAAAATCATAATTTTTAGTTGTGAATTATAAGGGTTATCATAACCAAGATTCAAAAAGTATTTTTCAGGCCCCTGTAGGATTAAGGAATATCGGGCTTGTTGGCTCAAAATGACCTAGTGCCTGGACAGTTGCGCTTCACTCCCTGCGGAGGACCTTGCTCCACACGACAGGGAAAGACGCAAAGCGGATGTCGCTGTGAGCTGAACCTTGTTGGGGGGAGCATCGGTCGAAGGAGCTACTCAAGCGCCTGCGACGGCGTCTCTCTTGGTAATAGCAGTGCTGTTTAAGCCGCAGCCCTATACTCTTCCGCAGGGCTACCCCGCTTTGGAGAATTCTGGGGTCCCAAGATCCAACTCTTTCAGAAAAACCAAGCCCTGAACCTATAACCTGTAAATGTCTGCAAATTCTCCTTAAACGGACTTGAAAGTTCCACATCTTCACATGAGCTACAATACTTAACTACAAGAGGGACCCCTATGTCCACTATTGAGGGTCCGTTAAGAACGCGGCCAATATTGACAATAGCTCCGTCATGGCTCTTGATCCTTTGAGCATCCGGCAACGCATTGGCTGCGGCGTCACGCAGCTCTCGTATCGCCTAGCACCACGGGTCCAGTAGCTATACGCTGCTACAAAATACACTCAGGAATGT
This sequence comes from Symbiodinium pilosum, assembly GCA_905231905.1. Lineage (NCBI taxonomy): Eukaryota > Dinophyceae > Suessiales > Symbiodiniaceae > Symbiodinium > Symbiodinium pilosum. The sequence continues at coordinate 22,560 of CAJNIZ010001106.1, forward strand.
GCTAGTATACAGTTTCCCTAAATAAGGAGAGCCCAATGTAGACCCTCAAATACTATAATCCTTATAGGGACCCCAAAATGGTTCCCCTAATCACACGCAACCACCCTATGCATGTATAGAGACACTTTGGGCTCAAAGCTCGTGGCTGAATCGGAACGACTGTCCTCAGGTACATATGGGGGGTTCCCAAAATTTGGGGTACCTTATTGGGGGTATTTTGGGGTCTATATTGGGGTTCCCCTATTTAGGGAAACTACCATATTTTCAGTAAAATGCCCACGTGGCCCCTTGAAGCCTTCGGGTATTCAAACAGCGCTTAACCATCTTGCAGAATACTGCAACTGTTGTGGTGTGACGTGTAGGGTGCATTTTCAATCGAGATTACTGTTGGTACTAAAACGTTTTGCATGACCTTTTTACAGTATGTACTATAGTACCATAATTCCCAAGGTTTAGGGTACTTAGGGTCATGCATGATTTTTAGAATCCGCCGTAGTCTTCAGTGTTTCCGGATTTTGGTGTCGGGGATGGAGCCCTTAGAGTTGGGAGCAAGAGTTGGAAGATTGGGGACTTACCTGAACCCTAAACCCTAAATTCTAAGCCTTGATCCTAAACCCTAATCCCTATGAGGGGGTTCTAACGATAGTAGTCTCATTGAGGGGACTTCTTAGACGGTGGGCAGCGGCCCACTTTCAAAGCATGGTGGTGGCTCCAGGCGGCTTAGGGTCAAAGATTTAGGGTTTAGGGTTTAGGGGGTTTAGGATTTAGGGTTTAGGATTTAGGGTGTAGGATTTGGGATTATATCTATGGGTTCGGGGCTTAGGATTTAGTGTTAGGGTCTCTGCAGCGCAACATTCCAAACCCCCCACCCCGCCTCTCAAGTGTGAGGCATTCCCTATTAGAGACCTCACCTCATGCGGAACACATCTAACATTACTGGGTTGCTGTTAAG
>CAJNIZ010001107.1:5421-16189 GCA_905231905.1 Symbiodinium pilosum
CTGGCCTTCAAATTTGTTTTTGATGCTTATTTATTTTTTTTGATGCCGGGGCACCAAGATTCAAATTTTTTCTTGATTTTTAGAATCAAATTTCTTTTTGATGCTTAGCATTTTTTTGATGCGTCAGCCTATTAGGGGCCCAAACTTCCAACCAAGATTTTGTAGCTCGTCAATCCCCTCCCCAAATGACGAACCTCCCCACCACCCTAGTAGTACAAATTCCGCGGCTTTATGTAATAATTAATGCTCCCTAGAAAGGGGGACCCCAGTATAGACCCTAAAATGCTATAATCCTTATTATAGGGACCCCCAAAAGGCACCCCTAATTTTGGGAAACCCCCATATTGGGGGTGCTCCTTATGGGAAAGTCCCGTGCCGGTCAGAGCGGCAGCCTGACACGCCGCGGTCACCGGCAGAGGCGCGTCTGTGCCCCCGCTCAAACGCCGATGTCCTGGCCACTATGCGCGAGCTTCCCGAACCCTAAGGGTCCAAGGACCCAAATAATAGGGCTTCCGGGCCCAAATACTATAATACTGATGGTACTTGAGTCCTAAAACCCTATTATTTGGGTCCTTGGACCCTTAGGGGAACTGACCTTGATGCCGTGTGCTGGAGCCCACGTCCCGGCAAGGCCACGAGATGGTTTGCACGCTTGATCCCTAATGTAGACCCATGATTAATAAACCTCCTTTTAGGGGCCTGAATATAAGGATCGTTATAATAATCCCTATTAAGGGGAGGGGGTTTATCAATCAGGCGTCTGGGTTAATGAGGAGGTGACGCAGGTGACGTCTGGAAATGGTGCTGTTGGGATGCGCGCTCCGGGCATTTGTGCTTTAGATGTTGGGTCTTGAAAAATCTATCTAAACTTGGCAGCTTATTATCTAATAAGGGGAAGGATTATTCGGAGTCTGCAGGCAGGTACCTGTCGTCCCTTAGGTTCTCCCAAATGAGGCGTAAGTAGCCCGGAGTAAGCTTAGTTAAGGGGCAACTTGGGGTTGGTAGTATAAAGCTGTAAACCTTAAATCCTGAGCCCTAAACCTTAAACCCTGAGCCCTAAATCTTAAAACCCTAAACCCTAAGCCCCAAACCCTAAGCCCGAAACCTTAAGTTAGGGTCGCAGTGTGGCCTGCATTGATCAACTCCTTTCGCCTCGTAACACCAGACCTCAAGATCATCTTAGTACGGGGGCCTTAGGGTCGCAGTGTGGCCTGCATTGGTCAACTCCTTTCGCCTCGTAACACCGGACCTCAAGATCATCTTAGTACGGGGGCCTCAACAGCCTCGTGGTTTAGGGTTGAGGGTTTAGGGTACATCTAAGATAGACTTCAACATGTTCTCAAAACCCTAAACCTAAACCCATATGTAGGCCCCTATAATATTTGTCTCTGGTTGGCTGGGAATGAAGGAATGGATCCTTGTAGGACTTAGGACATACAGTAGGGTTTACCCCAAACCCTAAACCCCTAAATTCTTCAGGGTATGGATCTTTCTACTAGTCCCTACATGTAGTATCCAGTAAGTTCCACTCCTAAACCCTAAGCCCTTAATCCTCATCTCTAGACCTTAAACCCTAAGCCCCTAAATTGCTATATAGTAGTTTCCCAAAATAAAGGGACCCAAGATAGACCCTAATATACTATAATCCTTATTATGGGGACCCCCAAAAAGGTATCCCCTAATCTTGGGAAACATTCATATCCTACGAAGATGGTAGTTTCCATCTGTCCATTCCTTCAATCACTGCTCACAAGCTTCAACCTGTGACCCTGAGTTTAGGGCTGAGGGTGTAGGGTTTAGGTTTCGAGCCCTTGGAAGTTGATCACGATGGAAGACGCGCTATGCGCAGCAAAGCCAAAGAGATATAGGGATTTATGTACCTAGACCCTCCTCCTACCCTCTATTAGGGCCTAAGTACCCACTATTAGGGACCATATATCCCCGATTAAGGGTACAAGGAGGGTCCTGGTAATGCACTTGAATCAATTCCACAATTTTGTATTATGGTCCGAGCTTCGCTGTACGATAGGGTATCTCAAAGAAACATCAAGATGATACTGGTGATTATTCAGGCCCCCCGTATTACATGTAGTACAACCCCTATACACACCTATATGAACTCAGTTTCCATGTCATTTTCCATTTGATTTCTCCATTTTTGGGGTTGCATAACCCTATATCCCCCACACGCCCTTTATAACCCTCAACCCTAAGTCCCAAACCCTAAACCCTGTAACGCTAAACCCTTAAACCCGACACCCCAAACCTTATAACCCTAAAGCTTACACCCCTAAACCCTGTAACCCTAAACCCTTAAACTCCTTACAGTAAGACACCCATGTTCGGAATCTGCGAGGTGACAGTTCAGATGATCTCTGCTATGGCCCGCGCGGCGGCGGACGGTCTGGGATCCTACGCGGTTTAGGGCTAAGGGTTTTAGGGTTTTAGGATTTAGGGTTCTAGGATTTAGGTTTTGGAGGTTTAGGGTTTAGGATTTGGGTTTTATGTTTTAGGGTTTCGGATTTGGGATTAACTTACCTTGGGCTCGCTGAGAATGAAGAAATGCAAAAAGAATGAAACGACGATAATAGGTTATATACAGGGTCAACTACAAGGATCCATTCCTTCATTCCTAGCTCACCAAAGGTAAGTTCAGGACAGTAAAAGCAGCGGGTATATTGTTAAGGGGTTAGGGTTTGAGCTTTGTAGGATTTAGGATGTAGAGCGAGGGCTCTGACTTTTGAGTTTAGACTTTGTGGTTTTGGGCTTGGGGCTTGGATTTTGGATTTTGAGCTTCCCTTGCAGGGTTTGGCTTAGTTGAGGTCTAGTTTCTGGAGTTTGGGCGTAGCGAATAGAAGGGGAATGCCGTGGTCATGTCGGGGTTGTTTACGAACTGGATTCAGGGTTTCAAGTCTAGGTCTCAGAGTTGGGACTAGAGTTTAGTGCGTTCTTTATTGCTCGTAGGAACTCTCTGCCAGAGTCCTTGAAGAGGTATCCAGCAGACATCATACGTGTTCGCCGCAGGTTCTTCTGGTGTTGGTGCGGATCCCCGTTGAATCTCGACGGCCACCAAACAGATACTTTCGAACTGGAGGAATAGTTTCAGCGCAGACCTTAAACCACGAAGCTTGTACCAGAAAGGTTTCTGCGTTGTGAATCTGGGAGCAAGATCATGGATGCTGTGAGCATCATTTGTAGTAGCTTGATGTGACCATATTGCTTACATTGTTGCAGATAACAACTGCTTGGAACACCTTGTAAATGCTTGGAATATTCCATTTGAGCATGTGGCCTTGACAGATCCTGACAGGATGTTGTCATTTTGGTGCACCTTCGGCTACAACGCAAAGAAAAACGGCTCATCTGCAAAGCATGAAGACTGGAGACTACCAGGCGATTCTATGACGCTTCTGCGCAGGCACCCGTGCTCAAATCCTGGAATGTGCGGATGTGCTTATGTCCGGCCAAAAGGTGTCAGACCCAGTAGCTATGCGCATGGCTCATCCCATCGCTAAGGGGAGCTTGCGTGGAGAAGCTGTGGCTCACTACTTGCTTAGTGCCACATTGCAGAAAGCAAGCAAGGTTCAGCGTGGTTTCGTTAGCCCCAACCAGAAATCCGAATCCAACCCCTACCACCATACTGTAAAGCCTAGATAATTCACAATGCTATGGTCCCGTGAAGGGGTTAGGGTTTAGGATGTGGGGTTCAGCGTCTAGGGAAGGACTAGCAATATTGTGGTCCCAGATTCCTAGTATGGTGATGTTATGGGGTACGCCAAGGAGAGCTTGATGTCATCTTGGTAAGAATGACGCCCCTGTTTTACTCACATAACTTCTGCACAGCCCCGTTTTAATCAGTAGACCTGTAACTCCCCTTCAATCCCCATGCATCCCCTTGCCGGTGATTAAGTCCTAAACCCTAAACCCTGGTCCAAAAGTCCCAATGTGATCCTCATCTCATCTCAAAATTAGCTCGCGCAGAAGTCCTGTCAAACTCGAGTAGAGTAGACACATGAGCTTCCTTTGGGCCTCTAGACTCTAAACCTTTGACCCCAAACCCTAAACAAGCATAGTCTCCATTTTTACATTATTCCTCCACTCCATGAAGCCCTATCTGTGTGCTGTAGAGGTCTGAATGATTGCGAATATTGCAGTCCCAAATTCGTTGTATGATGGCAGTGTAGGATGCCTCAGAATTTGTAGCTATACATATACTCGCCCCGCATTTACCCACCTCAAACTCGAAACCCTAAAGCCTAAACCCTAGAAGACAAAACCAATTCAATCTACTTGGGGTCCCAATTTCCTTAATGACCAAACGAAATCTGCAAAGGCTAAGCGACGACCCCAGACGCTCAGTAATTGCAATTACGCCTCTAGCCCAGTCCCCGGTTCCTACGGTGGAAGCTAAACATGCTGCGTGACCTCAAGAACCCTGAACCCTGGGAGTTATGGTGCCATAGCATGCTACGGCGAGGCAGGATTTTAGGTATCAACAGTACAACGCACCATGAGGCAAGTTTCCGTTTGACGTAGCATTTTTCATGATCGCATGTAGGCCAGTCGTGTAGTCTTGCTAAAACCTGTAAGCCATTCCCCCATGTTCCCCGAAACCCCAAACCCGAGGCCCTTAACCCCAAACCCTAACCCCAAGCCCGAAACCCCAAACCCTAAACCTTAAACCCCCTAAGCCCGAAACTCCATGGAGTAAGCACTCTCTTGCAGCAGGTGCCGCCCTGGAGAGGTGGCTGGGCCAGGCAAAACGGCGAGGGTTTAGGGTTTAGGTTGGCCTTTGGGATACTTAAATAGTTTCCCTAATAGGTTTCATAAGGACCCTATATACAAATATTTCTCAAAGGGTTCCAAAGGCCAACCAAGTAAGGGATAGGGGATATATTTGGGTTTTATACGGGGTATATTGGGGCAATATAGAGTTTTTGAGTTTTTGTTTTAGGGTTTAAGGTTTATAGGGTTTAGGTTTTATAGGGGTTTAGGTTTTAGTGTTGGGCTTCTGGTTGAAGTTTCGCATTTCAGGGTTTAGTGGGTCGAGGAACCCTTATGATTTATGACCTTATAACGGTAGCCTAAGTTTAGCTGCTCAAGAGTTTTTTAGTTTAAGGTTTAGGGTGTAGAGGGTTTAGGGCTCAGGGCCTAGGCTTCAGGTTTAGGGTTTAGAGTGTAGGGTTTTAAGCTTACCAGGGGCTCAGGGTTCAGTCAGAGTTTGTAGTAACAAGGGAGTTTAGGTAGCCCCAAGCCCTGCAAATAACGACCTTACAAGAGTCATGTGATGGATGCATGGAGAATTCATGAAGTGAAGGTTTGGGGCTGAAGGATTTCCAAGTCTTTGGGGTTTAGGGTTAGAGGATTTGGTGGTTGAGGATTCTTCTGTGGGTCCCCTGATTATCTATTGCAGGAAACCCAAAATGGACGAACAGTTTTGACAGCCAGCCATATCTCTGATTCCTGATACATGTTAAGTTACCGTAGAAGCTTAAATAATCACCAACATTGCTCCCCTATAATCCTTCTATACTATAACCGTTGAATAGTGGACCACCAAATCCTATCCTGTTTCTACCTGGGCCATACAGTACGTTCCCTCAACAAGGAGGGTTTTGGAAGGTCAGAGCACATCCTCAGGTCCAAATCTTGGGTCCGGGGTTATTGGGCCTTGAATGCTCAGCAACCTGCGCGCGCGTGGTTTAGGTTTTAGGGTTTATGGTTTACGGTTTAGTGCTTAGGGTTAAGCGTTAAGGGTTTCAGGGATTTCGAGACCCCAACTTCAAGCCAAGCCTTGCCATCTCCAAATCCATCCAACCCCAAGACAACAATCCCTGAACCCCACACACTAAAGCCTAAACCCTGAACCCTAAACCCTGAACCCCAAACCCTGAACTCTGAACCCTGAACCCCGATTATATTGGATGGATTACGGCTAGCTAAGCGGGGGTGGCAGAGTAGGAGGGCGGTTAGAAGATTCCACAAGCCAGGCAGACTTGCAGACGGTGCATTGCTGGTCGCGCTGGGAGCATGAGTGCTCGGCCCAAGCAGTCATGGGACTGGTGATAGGGTTCAGAATTGAGGGTTGGGGATTTAGTGCTTAGGGTCTGGGGTCTAGGGGTTGATGCAAAACCTTTGCAGGAGACTAAGTACCTTATACCCTGGAGAGTCTGCTACTTTTATGGCGAAAGGTCATGCGCGAATTTCTGCATCCAACGCAGTAGCTATCCAGGGTTCTACCGTATGCCCTATATACCGGCAGGATTTAGGTTGTAACTCCGACGCCTGCACGGGCCCTAGAACCTCTTCGCAAGGAATCTCTACCTGCTCAGGCTAAACATGGCGAAAACAGAGTTTGTGTACAAGATGCATCATAGAAACTATGCCGATGCCCTGTGAACCTCCGAGTGTTGTGTTTCGTCTGATTAACTTTTTAGCTCTTCGTAACCCCAAACCCTATATAACCTTTTATAATCTAATCCCTTAACCGCCTAAACCCTCTATAACCCTAGCCCTACACCCTTTATAATCCTCAACCTAAAGCACTAAAGCCTGTTACAACCTTACACCTTGCACCCTACGCAACCCTAAACCTGGACCCTTTAAAACTCTACACCCCAAGCCCTTTATAACCCGAAACCCTACACAGCATGTAACCCTAAACACTCAGCCCTTTATAGCCCTAAACCCTAAGCCCTTCAGAAGCCTGAACCCTAAACCATTTGCGATCCTGAAGCCTTCTCAGGTGTGGTTGTGCAGCCGCTGCACTCGAAGCCATCCCGCCTGCGGGATCCTCATGGTTTTCAGGGGTGTGGATGGTTTATGGTTTGGGGTCTAGGGATTACCTGCAACCCCAAACATCTACAGTATTCTACAGTTCAGGGTGCTTACCCCTGAATTCTTGGGTACAACCCATAAAACCTTAGGTTATGGGGGTTACAGGTGGAGTTTAGGAGTTTACAGAATGTGCGTAAGGTTCATGACCCGTGTGTTGATCAGCTGTTTTGTTTTGTTTGTTTTGGTTTGGTGGCCCTATACAATTTCCGTTCATGTGGAGGTTGAGGGCTTAGAGTTTAGGCCAGGGCATAAGCCCGGGCTGATGGTGATTTGGCTCATCGTTGCAGGTGCTGTTCAGTTTAATCCAAAACTGTACAATGATATTACACGCCCAACAAGGACTGCACAATTAGAAAGTTAGGGTCTTTACTGATACCCCAACGATCAGGAACCAAACAGGCTAATTAACGATTAGTGACCGTGGTTTCGGGTATTTATCCCAAAGGGCCCGTGTACCCAATAATTAGGTACTTGTGTTTTGGGGAATAGTAGTTGTAGTATTGGTTCTGGGTAAGTATATGATTATTAGGTACCTGGACCCTTAGGATATGATCTAATGTTTGGGGGGCTGGTGGTGGCCTGCTGTACTGACAGCCGCGGCGGTGGCGGCGGTGGCATCGGCGGCGGGTGGGTGGCGGGGGCGGTGGCGGCTGGCGTCCGCTTGGGCATGATATTCGCGGTTTAGGGTTTAGGGATGTTCAGGTTTAGTCAGCACGGCATAGGATTTAGTCAGCACGGCAGGAACAGTTGTTGTTCCCTGGCTGGGCAGGCATCATCAGAACCACAGTTGTGGCGTTTGATGTTTGATGGGTCTTGTATGTCTGGAGGTGCAGACCTAAGCGTTGAAAAGCTTGAGCACAAGCCCAGAAGAGCTCTGAAGCCTGAAAACTTTACAGCTGAACACACATGTCCCCGGCCCAAAACTTTGAAGCCTCAAATTTAAAGAGACTTTAAATGCTAAAACCCTAAGCCCTAAATCCTTGAACTGTCATCCCTAAGGTTAAGTCCCGTTCAACCCTACACCTTAACCCCCAAAACCCTACGCATACCCTAGCCCTTCACACCCTAACTCTGGCACCTATGAACCTTCAAGTGCTCAGCTCAAGGCAACGCCACCGCCAGATTCCGGCTTTGCGGACCTCATGGAAGCCATATGTGGCCCTGGTTGCGTTCAGTGGGTGTTTACGGACTTGAGGGTGTTTGAGGTTCAGGGTTTGGGGTTTGTGGCCTTTGGTTTTTTTTGGGGTTGGGTATTGCATTCAGTGGGAGGGCTTAGGGTTGAGGATATTGGGTGTACGATTCAGGGCTTGGGGCTTAGGACATAAGGTCTGGGGTTCAGGGTCAGGGCTCGAAAGACTGAATCCTCGCATAATCACTTCTCCCTAGTCTTCAACAGCCTCCAGCCATCTATGTCGTACATGCGCCCAAGATGTCTAGCTTATTCCAGGGCAGTGTTTGATACTTTGGACCGTGGGGTGTTTGATGCTACGGGAGGTGTTGTTTGAGAGAACGTCAAGACGTTAAAGTCCCAATTGGCGTAGATCATGGGGAGCTCTGCTGATTTGTTGTTGTTTGCTTTTCAGCTTTTGCGTCATGATTCTCGCCATCATGAAAGATTGTTGCGCATCCTTGCCTACCACCACTTACCGCATTTGGTGACCTGGTTTAACCTGAAACCCTGGCATGATGAGGCGCCGCTGCATGGGGAGCCGCGAACGAGCGGCCGCTCGGATTTGGATTTGGACTTCTCCAAGTTGTGTGCATGATCACTAAGTGGTAGGTTCCATTTTCCTCTCCACTATGCCTATGTAGCCCCCTATATATACCCCAATTTTGGGAACTACTATACGAAGTTTTGGGCGTTCTTTTTGTTTGTGCGGGGCCCTGTGGTCCGGGGTACGTTTGTTTAGTGCGCATCTGGGGAATATCTATTTCTTATTTTAGGGTTTAGGATTTAGGTTGACACCTCCTTTAGGCGCACCTTTAAATCAACTAGAATAAGGGTATGTATAGGAATTATATGGGGATTGTTTTCAGAGTCCCCTCTCCCCACACCCCAAACCTTACAAACCTTAAAAGCACCAGTAAGTATTCCGCTGAGGAAGTATGGTGCTGGGAATCGCGATGCCACACAGGCCTGCGTGTAAGAACGGGTTGCAGGTCAGGGTTTGGGGTTCCGGGGTCTACGGCTTGTGGTTTGGGTTTAGGTTATCTCCACCACCAAAATAAGGCTTGTTTGGGTTGAATAAGGATTTTGCCTAGTAGTGGGGGATCAAGTGCAAAAGAAACTTAAATGTGCAGCGGAAACTGGGGACACATAAGGGTTTGGGGTGTGGTGTTGGGTAATAAGGGGAATGAGGTAGGCCCGCTGCAACAAGCATCCTATGACTACCACATGATTGTTTTAGGGTCCCAGTTGTATGCGTTTGGGTTACCCAATCCTTTGATTAGCCTATGAGCTTTTGGTTCCTGTTGAGCTTGTTTACAATTTGGGGCGGCGCACTTGGGGCTTAAGAGTTTAGGGCTTGCAGGCTAAGGGATGTAGGATTTAGTTAATGCAGGGCTTAGGGCTTGGGGTTTCGACTGTAAGTGTGATCGTCAAGTTTGCTCAGTTGTTTTCATTTGTTGTTTTCGGCCCCTGGTCAAAACTTGCAAAGTGCCGTAGCCCCGGGCATGTAAGCCGTATCTACCTTGGGCCCTCAAGCTGAAAATTGGTACCTACTTGGGGTTATTTCGCAGCCCAGGGTAAGGAGCAATACATGAGCGACACGGACAAGGCCTGCGTGAGCATATTGGCCACCCGACACTCCACTTACCTACAGTTTAGTAGTAATTACCCCCTAAATAGTATGTAGAGCCCATCAAACTGTAGGTAAATGGAGCCCACACATCCCGTGACTCCTTTGGCCTACAGTTTGGTAGTAACTACCCCTCAACCAGTAGGTAGAACCCCTGAACTGGAAGGTGCCTGAACATAGTTTTTCAATTTCTGTTACCTTTAACCCGAATAACCAGCTGACATTATTATATCTACCAGAAGGGGAGGAACTTAGAGTAAAGCTTTGACCCGCGCCTGGCTCAGGACTACACAGGGCTATAGGGGTTAGGGCTTTAGGGCTTTGGGATACGAACTCAATAACGGAGGATCATTTTTCAAATGAGCATGGAGAAATTGAATCAAGCTGGGTTTATGAAGGGGTTTACAGGGATTAGATTGGATGAGCACAGGCACAGTGCAGGAGAGCTTTGCATAGGATCGGCACATGCTTCACAAGCACCACACCTTCTCCCGCAATGTAGGGGCCTAAATACTTACCAATATCGTGGTCCTAGGTTCTTTGTATAATAGTGGTTGAGGGTACCTCAAAAATAGACTTCAACATGATATTGGTCATCATGTAGACCCTTACATTACATAATCCCTACAAACCCCTATGTAATCTCAGTTTCCATGTCAACCATTATTGTGGTCTTCTGACCCTATGCCCTAGAATTTACGCGCCGCGGTACCCAGGCACCCCATTTTTTGAAACAGGAGGCTTCAAGAGGTTAGTGGACATGTTGAAAGCGTGGGGAATTTGCTACTTGCAGGATTTCTCGTGGAACAGTGGACAGGTGCTTCTGCGCCTTTTTTTTAAATCTATACCCTATTCATACCCTATATAAGCTTTGAGGGCCTTTCCCTCTGCGCAGCCTATCGGCACCTGCTTAGCCTTTTTGACTTTGGTGTGTCCTGGCAAGGCCTTCAGAAGATTGAAGTCTTTAAGCTTGCAGCTGAAGGTTTCAGGCGTACGCATGTAGCAATATGGATGTCTAGAGGCTGTGGAGGGTTCTGGCGGTTGTTGGCTTTTGCGCTCTGAGTCTGCAGCATGCGTAGGTTTTGATAAAGTGTCTATAGTTGGCCTCGCTGCTCTTCTGGGTTGCTGTTAAG
>CAJNIZ010001108.1:3945-16025 GCA_905231905.1 Symbiodinium pilosum
AAAAGGGGGTACGGGGCTGTAAGAAATCTACGTTGTAAAAGCGGTGCAAGATTTCCTCCATCCACAGTATTACTATAGGGGGGATTGACCTAACCTAAACCCAACCCCCCCCCCCTAAACCCTAAACCCTAAACACACCCCTTGCCTTGAAGCCTGGCAAAAGTTGCGCCTCCGGCTGACGGGAAATGCCGTCAATGCAGCGGCCGCTGGCAATGCCCTGCAGCAATTAGCTCACACAGCGACAGGTTTTGTTGCATGAGCTAGTAAGGGATTATAATAACACTCCTGCCCCGGTACCCCCCCCCAAATTTAAAACCCTATTAGGCCTTATTAAGGCCTCTATAGTCCTTCTTAGCTCCTTAAACCTTTGGGGGGGGTACTATTGTGTAACTCCTTAGGAAGGGGTTTGGGCATAAACCCGAAACGCTACACTTTTGGGGATGTTTGGGACTTTGAGGTCTCACACCGCCTGGCCGACGCCCGAGCCAATTGCGGCAAGTCCGATGGCAAAACCAGCGCCAATGGCGGACAACGCAGGGATCCAGACAGCGCCACCCTGCTTCTGGGTTTAGGGTGTAGAGTTTTGGCTTGTGAGGAGCTGCTTCAAAAAGCCTAGCTGGGTTGACCCGTAACACCATGTGAACCATGTTCGTATGTAGGGTCCCTCATTAAAGCTACTAGGGCCTGTGCTTCGGAATGCGGACCCTAAGTGTCCAAGTACCCAACAGTCATATACTTACCCACAAGCCATCCTGCAATTACTACTGTTGACGCTGAACATCGTGCATGACCTTAATATACTGCAGTACCATTCTTCCCAACGTATAAGGTACCTAGGGTCATGCGGGATTTTAGTATCCACCGTAGTACCAACATCCGAAGTACCCAGTTATAGGGTACATGGACCCTAAGCCCCAAACCCTAAACCCTGAAGTATATATATATATATCACATGCCCCCCCCATATCCCTTTAAAGGGAACCAATCATTGGGTACATGGTCCCTTAAGGAGATATCTGGATGTGGCAGCTGGCTTTAGCAAGCCCTGGGCTTACAAGAGATAGTTTGTAGGGTTTAGGGTTTAGGGTTGAAAAGTATACTTCTATCTACTTAGGGGGGACTATACTTGTTTACGGTTTAGGGTTTAGCTCTAAGTCTAGAACTAGTACGCATATTGGTCCCCAAAGTCGACAAAGGTAGGTACATTGGTTGTTTATGGGTCTGAGGTTATTGTCTTGCAGGTGGTTCTGTCTGCGGAAATCCATCCCTGCTGACTGCGTGCCTTCTTCTCACCACTGGAATAAGGTGCCTTATGCAACGTAGTTATTCTTAACAGGGGGTGGGGGACAAAAGCGAACAAGCAAGTATAGCTTAAGACCCACCAATGTGGGATAGCTGGGCCTGTTTCCGTGCTCTTTGAACTGGCAACCCTCAACTCTAAATCTCCTGCCACATGAGTAGCTTTTTTGGTGAAGCTAGTAAGACTATAATCCATGTATAAAATACTGTACCCAAAGGGAGGATATAATCTTACTCTTTATTGGGTACCATAATACTCCCAAAAAAAATACTACTCACATGGAATCCAAGACATGATCGACTAGGGAGAAGAAGACAATTTTAGCCTAAAAGAGCAGTTCGGTTTGCTTTGAAGTCTATAAGTCATACCTACTTTTGGCCTCAAAAGTCTACAGTATCTACATCGGTCTATTTGGAGCCTACACAGGTTGGGATTTCTCACACAACATGTGAACTCTTTTTTGGAAGTCCCTTTGGCCCTATTGAGCGTTCGCAGTTTAGGGTTTAACGTTTAGGGTTTGTTGATATTGTAAGAACTCCTAAGTAGAATCCAACATGCCCAGGCACAAAAGGCAGGCAACATAGTGGCTCAAAGCCCATAAAGCCGACAGAGGAGATTGTTCTACAATCTTGGGGGTTTCAAATTAGTGGCCCAAACCCCAAAAAGCTGACATAGGAGATTTTTCTATAATTTTGGGGGTTTAGGTAATGACATTTAGGCGTTGGCCCCTTGCGATGAGCTGCCTCGGCATGCGCAGCCTGAGGGGCCACAAGAGTCACGGCACCTGAGGCAGCTTACCTAAGGGTCCAAGTACCCAATAGGGTCTAGGGTTTAAGGTTTAGGGTTTAGGGTTTTAGGGTTTTATGGTTTGGGGTTCTATCCCTAGCCCTAAGGGTCCAAGTACCCGATAACTCTATACTTGTCCAAACCCTGTACTACAATTACTATTACCCAAAACCCAAGTACCTAATTATTAGCCTTTCTGAGTTCTTCCCTGCGTCGGCTATCTGGATCTTAGGGGTTTAGGGCTTAGGAAACCAGGTCATGTTGCAGGACCCTAAGTGCATACAGATAACGACTGCCTTGAGCAAGTCCCTTGACAGCCTCGTGGTACATTATTGCCGACTAGTACAAAGGAAAACTACGAAGAAAAACACATGAAGCTATGATTCGACGTGTGTAATCCTTCTTGGGCTGTAACATATTTGCACAGCTTGGTTTCTACGATGACTCGGGAACCCCTTACGCCACGAGACTCAGAGCAGCTGTGGCGGCGTGCGGCGCTACCGGGGTCGGGGCAGGGCGCGGCGCGGCGACGAAGGCCGTGAAGAGTGCGCCTTTATAGGGACCCACAGGTTCCATGTAGCTCGATAGCATAGGGTGTAGTAGGGTGTAGGGTTCAGGGTAGCTATAGCGTATGTACTTGGGCCCTAAAGTAATTATGCGGGAACCCCTTGGGACCTTAAGTTTCTACTATATAGCTACGTGGACCCTTTGGGAGACATCAAGGTCCAGGAGTGTTGGGTATACAAGGCTGGCATCTTGGACGAAGTAACTAAAACCCCTAAAGCTGTTGGGAAGGCCCTCGTAATCTACCATCCCACGACCCCTCAAGATAACGGTTCTAGATTAAAGGTTTGGGCCTGACGTATTGTAAATATTCGGCGTTTTAAGGTTGGAAACGTGAGCCACTAGAATGAGCCCTTAGCTTGCCTGGGCCTCGCATGAGAGTACATGTTGGGTCAATACTAAATATGAGGACAAGGCCCTATAGTCCATACTTATTGCCCATACCTTGCACTGTCCAATATGCTGCCGTTCCAGCTGAGTAGTTCCATTTTTAGGGGAGGGGGGCGGTGAGGACGTTTGTTAAGGGGAAGGTGGTTACATCAACGCTCCCTGGCGCCCATGCCCCCAAAACAAATCACGTTTTCGCCCCTGTTTCCCAGAGATCCCCATACACCTCAAGTAAGACATGTATAGCCTAATTGACGATAGGATCCATAAAATGAGTTACTGCGCAGGTCAGGTATTTGGCTTCCCGGGCAACCTTGGAGAAAAGACTCTTGTTGGGTACTTAGTTGTATCCGAAAGAGGAAGTCATACACCAAGCAAAAGGTCACGTCCTTGGATCCGTAGCAACAAAGCATCAGGTATAATCCCTCAAGATCTAGCAGTTGTCAAAACCCTGAGCCCTAAATATGTACCAATGTTCTCGTAAACCCATAACCCCAAAACCCATAACCCCATGGCCCTAAACTACCCGTGACCAGTTGGAGCTGCCAACTGGGGCAAGCACCGCAGGAGAGAAGGACGGCACCGGTCAAAACCAGGGATCGAGTCATCCTGGGCTAGGCTTAGATTACCTTTAGGGTTTAGGGTTTAGGGTGTAGGTTTTGTAAGGGTTTAGGGTTTAGGGCTTATAAGGGCTCAGGGTTTAGGGTTGGCTACAATGGAAGATTCAACAGAAAAGAGAACATGAAGAATGAAATGAAAACCATAGGTCCGTTTAAAGACGCATGTAGGGGCGCGATCCCAATTATGGAAAATCAGATGGAAAACGAACGAAGTCTGTTAACCATTCCCACGTTGGGCCCTGGAGTCTATAAATATGATCTGCGTATGGTTCTTCGAAGCCTTGGAGGTTGCGTTGATCAGTCCCGGAACATCCCCTACATCCTGCTGCAAGGCGCCATCGCCAGTTTTAGGGCATCAGGGTTTGGGCTTTGGGGGCAATGGAGAAGCAATTGCAAACGCGCGGAACATTACATTCAAACTGATGGTTAAAGACATAGGGCTCATCATTGCGGGATTTTTGATATGGAGACGCAAGTAAAAACAATGACATGGAAGTTGGGCTTTCAAGGCGTGATTCATCGGGATTGTAGGTGCGGGGGGTGGGGGGGAGTTTTGGAGGTTAAGGGTTTTGAGCTTTGAGGGCGCAAGGCTCAGGTAGCTCAAAGATTCAGGGACTAGCTGAAGGTTGAGGTTTAGGGTTTAGGGCCTAGGGCATTTGAGTATTGGCTTAGTCAAGGGATCCTGATTAGCGCCAGATTTCCTGACTCCACTGATAGACTCTGGTAGGCTTTCGCCCTCATCCAAGGGGCCTATGTGAGGTTCCATTGTTCCATTGGTAGTGCTTTTGGGGGCTTGTTTCTGCTATCTGTAGAAATTTTCCCAACCACGCCTCCAAACGGGCTAAACATGAAGGTAAGTGTTTAACAAAATATATGCAGCTATTCAATTGTCCTGTCGGGGCTTAATGCTCAGTGCCTGTGCTGAATTCGGGTTTTGAGAGTTTGGGGTTTAAGTTAAGGCTCGGAGTTTGGGGTTAAGGTCTTCATGCAAAGCAGAAACTCTGTCATAAAGCATCGGTCAAACAGACCCCCCCACAGTAGTAAGTAAGCCCGAATGAACAGAGCCTCAACCCTCAACCCTATAAACCCTAAACTTGCAGGATCTGTAGGCCTGAAAATCCAACCCTCGGGCGCACGAATCCTACCTACTTAGTGCGCCAGGGCAAGCCCCTGATCCAGATATTACACCTTAATTAAGGATTACTTCTAAAAGGTATTAGGGATAGGAATATCATTTGATGCAGATTTCTTGTCGAGCATTACTAGGAAGCCTGGTATCACTTAGCCGCATAGTACTTGTTTCAGTTTAGATTGTACTCTCTGGGTCCAGCCGGGTATCGTGGGTTACTTTCTCGCAGACGGGCGCACTGACGATCTGGAGCTTGCTTGAGCCCCAGGTTGTAGGGTCTAGGGTTTAAGGTTTAGGGTTTAGGGAGTTGTAGGGTCGCTGTCCATGGACATATGAGCAGTCAGGATTTCCCAGATACTTAATGGATATGGATTCTTTATTCGGGAATATATTAGGGACTATACTAAACTACAACAGGGACCCCTATGCCCACTGCTAAGGGTCCCTTAAACAGCCTCATATTGACAGTAGCTCATACGGTGTAGTGCTGGTTCTTGGTTTAGAGCTTAGGGTTCAGCCCTAAACCCTAAACCCCAACTTCTCTAATCAACCCCCGAGCCCCAAGAACTACTAGCCTCCCATAAGGAATGGGGGTGCTCCTGCGCCAACCCAGCATTCTGACTACGTCAACTGCATGCAGATCCAAGATAAGCGCTGGTCGCTCGCAGTGGGATTAGAAGTGGATGGCAGGTGCATGCGGGGATTGCGCCGGGATGATAGGATAGTTCCCCAAAACAAGGGGAACCGAATTTAGACCCACAAATCCCTTGTATAGGGGCCTCAAAGAAGGCCCCTGATTTTGGGAAACCCTACACCCTAAGCCCTAAACCCTATATTATATATCCCGAATAAAACCCCACCCTTCAAAGGTACCCCTAGTTATGGAAATCTCCATACTCCCACACAATCACAAGCGCTGCATCTGAAGATAGCACAAGCGGCCTGAGCATTCCAGACCACCACAGGACGACAGAGGGTAGGGTCTAGGGTTTAGGGTTTACATAGCATTATCGACTCAAAATTGCTTGGAGCGCATTTTTGAGAAAAATCTCTTCAATCCGGGTCCAGCTCACCGTCACCCCTATGTCAGGATTCTTGGACAGTCTAGCATTTGGGAAACCACGCTTGCGACCCCCGGATTTTGCCTGAGCTCGAGCTCAGAGTCAGCCTCTCCCGCTTTGATCAGACAGAACCAACATTTTGAGGGATGCTGGGGTTGATAGAATGTATGTGTGGGAATCTGCAATCAGCAAACACGTATGGATATGGCACAACAAACAATGAACCTGTGAGTAGCTGGCTCGGGTAGGGAACCGACGTACTGACGATCAGGATATGTGGCACTTTTTTCAAAATGAGGGGTGCCTCCTTGGGGTCTATATTGGGGTCCCCCTATTTGGGAAACTACCATTTCGGCCTGGAAGAGAAGCCCAAACCCTATAGCCTACCATGGCAATATCGTGCGAACGTACTCGTGCTTACCCTATTCTAGAAATACAAACCTGTAAGCCCCTATATAACCACTTTTTATAACCACTATAAAACCCATATGTAACCCCTATATAATAACCCCTATACAACCCTACATAATTACCATATCAGGGTGGGTGTTAGAGGACAGAACCAGCATCCCTCGATGCCATGAGGTCTGGCCAGTGGCACAGCTCTCAGTGTTCTGGATTGATTGTTTCATGGGTTGGGTTTAGGGTTTGGGGTTTAGGGGTTTACTGGCAACACACCGCGAACCACTTCTGGGAAGTGTATGATCTAGGCACTTTTCTCATGCTCATCATACCTGATAAGGAGTTAATGGCCCGAGGAGTGCACCTACACAGCTAACCTTGGAAAACTTCCTCCAGATCGTCGATGCCCTGCTCACTTGATAAGCGGATTTGCGAAGAGGAGCACCTGGTAAGGCGACGCTCTGATTGAGGCTACCACGACTACTAATGCGGCTCTGGGCGTCAAACATGTTAAATCACGTTTCCGTGCCTAAAGGTTCTTTCGAGTAGCGGCTAATAACAGGCTCCGGGTCTACATTGTGACTGCCATTCCTTCTCCTCCTCTTTTTCATACTATATGGTGTCAGTTAGGTTTCTCTTCCGGTCTAGAGCTTGGCTGGTTCTCCTGCTGGTGATTCAGAAGCATACCTTGTTTTTGCTCAGTAGGCTTGAACTTGAGGAAGAGTTATCTTACTGGTTCTTAGTAGGAAATATTGGAGTATCCTCCCTATATAATCCCTATATAAATTTCCTTGTTCCCTACTAAGAACCAACCCTGAACCTAAACCCAAGTTACAGTAATACTTGACGGTGACCCAGTCAGGGCTCCGGGTCAGCAAGTGACATGGCGAGCACGGCTGCTTCCCTTGCTCTAGGCATCAATAGTCAATAGTGCTTTGGAGTCCATGTGGTGGTTGATCAAAACTCTATTCCAAAAATGGCCATAAAGGATCCAATATAGTTTCCCTTATGTATGCCTATAAAAATCCGAATCAGCTTTCCCAAATCACCTTTAGATCAACTCAAATGTTCTAATGCTCTGGTTATTACTTCTTCTAATGTTGATGCTGCAACACCTGCCATGTGGAACCCAATTGGCTCAGGGTTTAGGGTTTTGGCTTTAGGGCTTGTAATACCCAACCCTTGAATCTATTCATACAGGTGCTTGCTTCAGAGATCTCGCATGATCCTGGTGAAAACTCCACTGAAAAGGCCCCGATCATAAACCCCAAACCCAGGGCAATGCAGGGGCCCAAGAGATTTGAACAGGGTGTCGGGATTTTTGGCACTGGTAAAATGAGTGAGGCTACACCCTGAACCCAGTAGCCCAAGAAGGATTTAAGATGCACTTAGGGCGGTGCCAGGGCAATCACCAGGCCGTAAATGGTCAGGGACTCCATGAAGGCCAGGGACAGGAGCCTAGAGTTTAGGGGTTTAGGGATTAGGGTTTAGGCTCAAGGCTTGGGGTTTGAGGGTTTGGGGTTTACGGTTTTTGGGTTTAGGGATTAGGGACTGATATGTGGATAGTGTTGAAGCACTGGGTGGACTACATGAATGGCCGAGGGGCAGGTTTAGGGTTTAGGGCCTCAGGCTCATTTCGGTGATTTAGAGTTTAGGGTTTAGGGGCGAGCACGTATGGGGTTTGTGGGGATTCAGGAACGTGTGCGCCCAAAACCAACAGGCTAAGGGCCTGCATCAGGAACCAGTGGTTCCGTTCTTAGATTTAGGCGTTGCCCTCCCTCAAGCAAAAATGAAACTCCCAGTGTCCTTGAGAGTGAGCCTTTGTGGCACTTTCTCAGAATTACCCTCACCTATGCTTAAGAGGGACCCCTGTATCGCTTGGGAACCTCTTCTCTCTCCTCTCTCTCGCTCTCCCAATATATACACATATGTGTGTGTGCTCAAATATCGATATGTATACATCATACATCCCTTAGGCCTAAGGTCGCTCAGGGCACCCGATTACTTTGAGTAAATGTCATTTACTGAATAAGGTTGGGTTGGGGCCCCAGTGCTCACCCTCAAGAGTCACTGAGACATTCAAGGACCCTCTCTGAGCCTGAAACCTTGAGACTTGACACCTCCACCAGGTAGGTAGGCATGCTGTGAAACGTAGGGGTAATCCGTGTCCTAACAGTGGACTGTCAAATAATAGCTGGTTCTAGCCTGCGTCTTGCCTAGCCCTCAGGTCCTGAATTTCTTTCCAAGCAACAGTACGCCGCGGAGGTCATCCGCAACCTCCCACAGACGGCTGCAAGGGGTTCATGATGCTGTGACTTTTGCTTTTGCGCAGTGCAAAATAAGCTGTCCAATAATTCAGCCCTAAATCCTGACCCTAAATCCTAAACCCTGAACCCCAAACCAAGAGTCTCAAACCCCAAAGCCCTGACTATTCCTGAATGGGAAGCTGTGGATTCCCTACTCAGTCAACCAACACAGCTTCCACAACTCAACCGGGACGCTTTAGTTCATCTACGGCGTTCAGAACTTAAAATTCGAAGAACTTGGCAGTTTTTTCCTCAACCGAAGTTGTGGATTGAGGTCCTAAGCCCTAAACTTCCCTAAGCCCGAAACCCTAAATCCTAAACCCTGGACCCTCAACCCTGGGGTTGCTATAGCGTGGCAAGCTCACCTGGAGTTGCCAGCAGCGGGTAATTCATGGGCTTTGGGCTCAAAGGTTTATAGGGCTTCAAGAACCTCAGGGCGCAGAAGAGCTTAGGGTTTAGGGGTTTAGGGCTTGAGGGGAGTGACCTCAAATCAAGTCTAAGTACCTCTCTAAAAAAGAGGGCACACCAGGTAATGCTGCACCAAAACTCTTGGCTTTCGTGACAGAGATTGTGGGGCTTGCGCGCGTGTTTGAAGAAGCAAGGCCCTGGCAACGGCGTGTCCTAGGTTGATCCCACATCCCGGTTCCAGATTGGGGGCTTTGAGAAACATTACACGCTTCAGGGTTGGGTGGCCCTGAAATTGAAAACCCCTAAGCACTTTCCAACAATGACCCCCAACGAGCGATGAGCCGCTATTAGGAAGGCTCCTACAAGCTGCAAGCAGCAGTATGAGGTAGGTTGTCAAGATCATGTTCCCTTTTTGGGTCCAAGATGTGACAGGGACCATAATCTTGACAACAGCCTAGGTATTAGGTAGCACCTCAGACGTCCTCTCTCTCTCTCTCTCCCCTGACTCTTCAAGTCGGTTTGCCAATTTGCCTCTGAACCCCATACTCCCTCGAGAATTCTTCTTGTACGGTCCACAACTCCCCCCAAATTATCACTACGAAGGCAAGCACAACTGCGGTGAAACCTCTTTCCTTAGGGTTTAAAATTTGTTGTACATCTGCACAGTTTCTGACATCTAGAGCCCATTTTTCTCATTCTTGGACCTTCAGGGTAGCCTCGTAGACCCGAACCAAAGCAATTCCGCTTCTATGTACCTCCGGCTGCCGGGAGATGCCGTCAATGCAGCGGCCGCTGGCAATACCCTTGCCGAAGCCATGGTTTGATTCAGGTTTAGGGTTCAGGTTATTAGGGTTCTTGGGGTTCAGAATTATGTTGGGCTTCGTTAGAGATGGGTTTGGGGGAACAGGCCATCAATCTATCCTTACCCAACATGGTGATGAGATGGAAACAACTGCTGACTTGTAATGGTATGAACCCAACGTAGTCCGTCCGTCCAGTCGGGCCACCAATGCGGAACGCTGCTTAAGCAAGTGTGAAAAAGCATCGGTATCGTCATAGCACCCTAGAATGCAGTCCTCGTTCTACCCACCACCCTCAAAAAGAGGACACATAATTTTTAAAAACTCCCATATCCATTGCGACGCTCTGGCTGTCAGTCAGCCCATTGGATTTGGCACTCGCCCAACACAGATGACGCCCACCACTGCGTGGACCCGAATCAAAGCAGGGATTAGATCAGCATTTCCGAGTAGCTTTCGATATTCTTCGTTGGCATATTTTATTTGCAGGCTCATGTTCCGTCATAAGTGGAACTCGGAGAACTTAGAGGTATCCTGCTTGGGGTGGTAAAATGTTCTACTCGTCTTTCTGGTGACCTCGCTAAAAAAACGACCCTAAAAACCCGCAGGAAAACCCTGCGGGTTTTTGGGAGAATGCAACTGTATAACCCAGTCTCTAAACCCTAAACCCTAAACACCGAAACCCTATAGGCCATGTGCAAGCCCCCCAGCCCCAAGGCCTGTCCGACACCGGAGCCGATGGCGGCAAGTCCAATGGCAAAACCAGCGCCAATGGCCGACAGAGCCGGGATCCACACAGCGCCACCCTGATGGCTGAGGGCATTATAGGGTATATAGGGTTTAGGGTTTGGGGTTTAGGCTTTAGGGTTTAGGTATTCGGGGGTGATATCCCTAATTTTTGGGAAGCCCTAAACCCTAAACCCTATATGACCCTACAACCCCTATATCCCCCTTTAAAAGGGTACCCCTAATTTTGGGAAACCTGCGTACACTCTCTTCCCCAAAAACCAGGGCTAAAAAAGCTTAAGCTTTATTATAGAGACCAAAAAAGGAAGCCTAAAAAGGTTAAAGCAAATCCTTGTCGATGACATACCCCAGCGTTCTCGCGTGGGTACGCCACTATAGAATGAATTAAACACGATACCTATCAGGAAAGCAATCCGGCCACGGCAACGTAGGGACAGGTGGTAGCTTAAGATGGAAGGTTAGAGTTCGTCCATTGGCTAAGTAAGATTAGGTTTTAGGGATTGCGTATGAGTCATGTTCACAACGCGCTACGTAAGGATTCCTGTCCAATGCTGCAAACACGAAAGCGCATCGGTCTCCAGGAGCTTAAGTAACCATTGTAAGGAAACTACTGAATATCCATACAACGGTAACTCCATTTCAGGTCCTGAATAGCAATCCAGCTTAGCAACAGGAAAGGAAAACCATGCGAGACATTCGTATATGAACAACAGAAACTGTGATATCACTGTGAGCAAGAAGATCCTCATACCCTCCCTCAAACTAACATAGAACCCATGTAGGACCCTTTACAGGAGCCAGAATCTTTGCGGGGCATCTTTGTTTGGGGGGAGGGGGGGGGGGGTAGTTCTCCAGACCATATATTGTCATGCCGACGTGCAGGTATCAGAAGTGACCCACACAGAAATCCCAACGTATTGCATGGACAATTTGCCTGCGTGATACAGGAATTTATGCCTTCAAAGCCTGAATCCTAAATCCTATCCTCCAACCCCCAACCTCTACACCCGGAACCCAAGTCGAGACCCTGAACCCTAAACTCCCTAAACCCTAGCCGAGATAAGTGCAAGAATTTCTGAATAAAGCTTCCAGCTGCCTCAGCCTGGGCTGCCTGCGGCGCCACCAAGGTCACAGCGCCTTCTTTCAGGGGCAGCCAGCAAGTGTACCAGATAGCTTGTCAGAGTTGCAAGTTTACTAAGTGCTCCTGATCCTCCAAGTAAAGTATCCAAGTACTGCTAAACGACATTTCAACAAAAATGTTAAAGACAAAGGTCAGGCCAGCTCCCGACCCACGCAACCCCGACGCTCAAACATCCATGGCGCCTTTGACTTCGAGACAACCCCTACACGCATTGAAAGCTCTGACCCACAACCACAAAACGTAGCTCCTTCAACATTCCTCTATCAACTAAACACTAAACCCTAAGCCACGTCCCCAAAAAAGTGCCCAATATTGTGGCTCTTGTACTGCGCAACTCCTGACTGAATATGTAGCTCACCCCCCACCCCCCCCCCATTATCGTCCTTTCTGCGAAACCCCATAAAAACTATAGTCAAAACTCCTAGTATC